>PITA01015482.1:0-49972 GCA_004023965.1 Spilogale gracilis
ACCCTCCAATTTGTTTCTACCTTTTTGCCGATGTTCTTTGTCTCTCGTGGCGGTCCAGAAGTGGGAAATATCACATTTCAGGCTGGTTTCATGGGTGTTCACGGTGGTCTTGTAGTGGTTTTTTTGTTGGAATTCAGCTCTCTTCAGGGAACTCCCTGAAATGCGGTCACCTGGCCTTCCGCCATCTTGCAGCTCCCCCTAAAGAAAAACTTCTACAGGAAAGAGATGTGTAAGAATATTCCTAGGCTGTCAGGATTTTTCCATGTCCGGCAGGACCAGAGTCAGGACTTTTCAAGCAGAATTATGTCTGCTCTCATCGTAATATACATCCAATTGCAACTTTCATCATTCTGATTTGGGGCACACATAAAGCATACTCAGTTAGATACCAAAGTTAATGTGTCTTGTAGTTATATTCTCAAAGGACAGAATTGACAAATATTTTATCCAAAAGAGATGAGACTTAGGAAATAGACGTGTGTTGAGATCAGAGAAGGTAATGGTCTCACTGGACCCTGAATTAGTAGGAGGGAGTTTGGAGTACCATGTCCAGTTCATGGTATCTTTCTTTAATGTGGCAAGAGTATACTAATACTTTATTAAGGTAGCCTTAGGCCACCTGCATCAGGAAGGGAGACCTACACATTCTGGTTGAGGGCCCATTCCAGATATCCCGACTGTGTCAGAACATGGCAGGGGATTAGGAGACTAACGGTCTTCATCTTTAGCAAGCACTTCAGGTATTTTTAAGCACACTACAATTTGATGTCAAAACATAGTCTTTAGGGTTTTTGAGAGATATAGAAACCATGCCATTTTAGTTTTAAAGGGAACTGTAACTGGTCTGGAAAAAAGCAGGTTTGTAGAGGGACTGATAACTATCTTTATTTTTATTTTTCAAGACCTGTCATGGACACTTATTCTCATTATTTCAGAAGTCATGGGTTCAGTAGATGTGAGTTATATGGTGGCAGATTTCAGCCCAATGTAAAAAAAAATTTTTTTTTTAATTAGCATTTAAAAATGTAAGACTGCCTTGTAGTAACCTTCTGAACACTGGAAATTTTCAGTCAAAGGGTACGGAGCCATGTTGAGTAGAATCAATATCTGCATCTCTAAAACATTTCCCAAGAATCTATGATCCCATATCACTTAGTTGGTTCTTTTGCCTTTAGGATATATGTCCCTCAAATCTACAGAACTTCCATCTTCCCTTGTTAAACCTTGGAAAACCAGTGTGTTAACTACTTGGTTTTCAGGTACATTTTTAGATGAGACTTACCCCTCTTGATATGTTGTGCCTCTTTCTAGACCCCATAGTTCTATCTAAAGAAAAGTTTCTAGGCCCCACAGTGGTATTGATGCCTTCCATGATCTTTCTACTTCTTAAATGGCAGCCCTGCTTTGTAGGAAAATGTCACTGATGGTGAAGCCTATGTTTCTTATCCATTTTGTAATTACGACCCCTTTGAAAAAATATCTGGAGTTATTTATGTCTACTCTTTCTCTTTTGTGAGACGATTTTGGATTTGTTGCTTTGAATAAATGTCTGAATTCAGGGGCCTGGGATTACTTTTGGACCTTGAGGGGCTATCGTGAATTTAGAGAATCTCTTATCCATTCCACCTATGTCCGTGAAGCTTACTATCAGCAAGTTCAGGGTCAGAATGGTGTGTATGCTCTCATACATTGTGTGTGTGTGTGTGTGTGTGTGTGTGTGTGTGTGTGTGTGTGTGATTGTGGTCTGTGGTGAGAACTAATTGACAATAGGCCTCATGATCCTTGTCTTGCTAGATGTCCTAGAAGATGGGGAGAAGTGTATGAAGAGAGAGGGATGTTATACTTTCCATGTTAATACTATTACTATTTCTCACCAGGGCCAATTACAGGAGAAGGCAGAGTCTATATGCAGCCAGCATTTTCAAAAAGGAATTGATACTTGCAAGTAAAGAGAATGTGTATGTTCCCTGATAGAGGAATCTTTTCCCTGGCAGGTGACATGCTGTGGCATGTGACTTTGTGTAGAAATGCCTAAATGTCCCTTCTATTGTTAACAATTCTGATACCACATATGTGGGTTTTCCACACCAAGAAATTTTCCAGTTCTCTGTCAACACCAACTGGATGTCCTACACTTTCAGACTTAAGAGAACTCACAGTCCCACAAATCTGCTCCCAACTTACCATGCCAATTGCAAGTAGTGGGTCCCCAGGTAACCCACACTTTGATCTGACTTGACTACAAATCCAGGGTTCCCATGACCCTCTCCCCAGGTTTAGTAATTTGTTATAAGGGCTCACAGAACTCAGGGAAACACTTTGCTTACTATGACCAGGTTATAAAGGTCTTATTATACTTACTATTATAAAGGTTTTAAACATATAGCTTAATGAAAAGGGACATAAAGGTGAGATCCAGAAAAGTCTTGAGTGCAGGAGTTTCTATCCCAATGGAGTTTTGGATGTGCCACTTTCCTGACATATGAATATATTCACCAACCTGGAAGGTCTTGGAATCCTACTATCTATTTTTTTATGAAGGTTTCATTATGTAGGCATGAATGATTAAATCATTGGCTGCTGCTGATAACTGAATTTCCAGCCCTTCTCCCCTCTTTAAAGGATGCCTGGGTGGCTCAGTTGGTGATGGAGTCCCACATCGGGCTCCCTGCTCGGCGGGAAGCCTGCTTCTCCCTCTCTCACTCCCCCTGCTTGTGTTCTGTTTCTCGCTGTCAAATAAATAAAATCTTAAAAAGAAAAATAAAGGTCAGGAATGTGGCTGAAAATTCCAACCTTTTAATCACATGATTGGTTCCTCTGGCAACTAACTGTCATCGGAAGCTATCCAGCCGTCAGCACTTTAGCACAAATTCAGGTAGGGTTGGAAGGGGCTTATTTTGAATAACAAGACACTTCTCTCACCACTATCACTCAGTAAACTACTAGGGTTTTTGGAGCTCTGTGTGAGAAACTGGGCATGAAAATATATAAATTTGTTATTATATTACAGTTTCATATATTCTTGTCTTGTTTTAATTTTCTCTTTCTTAAAAATAGGTAACTAACGACCACTTACCATGGGAGAAGGTGATTAGCTAATGAGATTAAACATATTTGAAGCTCTTGGAGAAAATTGCTTTGGGAGGGAAAGACTTATGGTGTTAAAAGTGTTAATTATTCTTTTTGTAATGGTTACTTTTTCTAAATAATTATAAACAAACTCTGAGATTTTCATCCCCCTTAAAAAAAATTAAATATTGTGTCTATATTTCCTGTATAGAGCTGCCAATTCTGGAGTCCTCGTTGAAGTTGGGGGTCACTCGCTGCAAGTTGCCTGGTCTTTACCTCTAACATTATAGGGCCCTTCACAGTTCAGCAAGCGTGTTCACAGATGTTGTCTCCCTGGACCCCGGGAAGGCCCTAGTGAAGAAGGCTAAGGCTCAGGTGGCTGAGGCTTTGAGGCTTGCCACTATGTGATTCTGCTGTTCGGTGAGCTTAACACCTTGGTCCAGATTTACTTGATGCTTTGCAGCCTTCGCCCTCCATTCCTGCCTGTAGAGGGGAGACTGTGGGCTGCACATCATTGGCTTCCTCATCCCCAACTCTTCCTATCAATGCTAGGTGAGTCTATACCACAAAGAGGTCTTCTTAATTCAAAAATCAGCCTCAGGCTCCTGGGTGGCTCAGTGGGTTAAGCCTCTGCTTTCAGCTCAGGTCATGATCTCAGGGTCCTGGGATCAAGGCCGATATTGGGCTCTCTGCTCATCAGGGAACCTGCTTCCTCCTCTCTCTCTGCCTGCCTGTGATCTCTCTGTCAAATAAATAAATAAAATCTTTAAAAGAAAAAACAGCCTCTTAAGATTCTGTGTGATTATTTTCAAAAGGGTCTCGATGATGGGTTTTGAGTCTTCTTTCTTCTTCCTATGTCCCGTTCTCTTTATTTCCTGGAGGGTAAAGAATGAAGCGGGTGAAAATGAAAAGCAATAAAAATCTCATTGATCTGGTCATTTTCCAGTTGTAATCGGAGAGTGTGAGGCATACGGTAGATGGTCAATACAAAGGTGATGAATAACTAAATGCATAACAACACTTGACAACCATCCTGGAAGGTAGTGTGTGCAAATGCGGTGCTGTGAGCTCTGAACCCAGGCTAACCGAGTCTGAATATCAGAGTTTCCACGTAGTAGCTGGGACACCTTGGGCAAGTGACTTAATCTGTCTGCCTCAGTTATCTGGAAAATAGGGATAAAACTCTATAAAGTTGTGAGCATTAAATGAGTTAATAAATAAGAAAAGCAAAGAATAGTATCCAAGTGCATTTCCATATGTATCTCATTTTATCATAACAGCCACCTGATGACCCAACCGAAAGAGCTATTTCTGACTCTTCCAGTGGAGGGATCTTAAGTTCTTGGGACTAGTAAGTAGTAGAGAGGTGTCTAAAATTCAGCTCTGATTTCAAAGTTTAATCTTTTAGATTAGAGTTGTTTGTCCAGTTTTGAAGATGGTAAAAAGACAAAAAAAAAAAAAAAAAAAAAGCAAGTAGTCCAATGAGATGAAAGAGGTTGCATGAGGGCGCCTGGGTGGCTCAGTCCAGTAAGCTTTGACGCTTGTTTTTGGCTGAGGCCATGATCTCAGGGTTGTGAGATCGAGCCCTGGCACTGAGCATAGAGTCTGCTTGGGATTCTCTCTCTCCCCGCCTCTCCCTTTCCTCCGTGCATCTCCAAAATAAATACATATTTTTTCTAAAAAAAGGAAGTTGTATGAAGTAGCAAAGATGTGAACTGGTAGTCTACAGAGATAATGAGCCCTTATCAAAACACCTCAGCGACTCCAGGGAACAGGCAAAGAAGCAGTTTAGAATGATGGAGGAAAAGAATCAATCAATCCAATTTAACACTAAATAATACCTTCTTTATTCGTTAGTGTCAGCACTGAGCTTTTGCTGAAAAATCGCTTTGCTCTAAAATGGCCTAATTTTTCCTTTTAATTTGCATTTCCTTCCTGCCCAGATGCAACTGGCAGCAGCCCAGCGGCAGTTCCATTAAAACAAGTGAGCTCCAGCACCTCAATTTAGATCTTGGAACTGTCCTTTTACATTTGTTTCTTTGTACAATTTGTCAAACTTTGCAAGCTGCACACCCAAATCCTGCCAACAAAGAACAGGAAGTTTGGGCCATCCTTCTGGGTTGACTGTTATCTTATTGGCTTTGCAGCAACTGGAATCAAGCCCTGGTGAAAGTATTAACATAAAAGCAGTTTAGAATTGTGCTCCAGGCTTCTGGGCAATGAATCTTAAAAACCACAAAAAACAAAAAACAAAAAACCACACACACACACACACACACACATACACACACACACACAAAACAAACAAACAAACAAAACACAACCCAAAACTCCGAGCAGCAAGGAGACTTGGGCACATTATTTATACATTTGGTGAGCTCATTCACTCGCCCAGGGAAATCAGGCACATAGCCGCCTGGCCAAGGTTAATTTTATTTTCTTCTCAGCCAGGAACGGGGTGTGCTATTACACAGAGAGAGGAATGAGGACTTTTTAATTGGCAAAGAGGAACTTCTGCAGCATAAGGAGATATTCTGGTCACTGGAGGTCAATAGAAGTGCTTTAGGATTTTAAAATCCTGCTGTGTTCACAGTTTAATATGAAATCCTCCAAATTGCTTAGATTCAAACAACCTTGCATTAACTGTTCAGAAACAGAAGAGGGCATCTCATCATGCCTTATTTTAGGTGTATGTGTGTATGTGTGTGTGTGTTAAGAATGAAAAGGAAGCTGGTCTTTGAATGAAAATGAATAGCGTTACCTTTTCAGAATGAATGAATGAAAATATTCTGTGAATGTTTTCAAAAGCTTGATGATGACTAAAATGCTGGATTTGCCTGGAGTTTCAAGAGATCTGAATTTTAGCTGGAGACTAGCTGTATTAAGCTTTATTATGTCATAAAGTGGCTATCAAATACAATGCTTTTAGATTTTAAGTAAAATACTACATAGATGCCCTTTCTCTGCCACTGGCTAGGGAGCTCCCATTAGGTAACCCTCCCCTTACTTCCCATCTTCAAATTCCTGTTTTTCTCAAAATTAAATCTAAGGGTTTGTTAATCTTCTAAAATTGTATGCAAAATGTGTGTTTGTGTATTTTTCTAGAGGAGGTTTGTAGTCGTAAACATACCATCTTCCCTCTTTCTCAGGTTAAACCCCTCGAAGTTTCTATGTTCAAGTCTACCTTGTACTAATTGGTTCTTTACTCTATATACTGTGTATATTTAGATGTTCAGTTTGGGATATCCTGGAAGAAGCCTAAACACCACTGAACTGAAAAATATCAGGATTTGCGTAATAATTTTAAACGACCATTTTGGAAGTACAGCAATAAGCCCTTTGAAAGCCTTTAGTATTCTTGCGAGTAAATTCTTGTCAGAGCCCCAATTTTTTAAAATCTAATCTAGTCAGTTCACTTACTGACCCAAGAGAGGAGAAGCGTTCTGTGCAGGGTTACAAAGGCAGGCTGTCAGCATTCGGGATTAGATTCCAGTCCTTGACCTATCACTCTCCCCTTTATTTCCCTTAGTCTTGCTTGGTTCCAAACTTGCACTGGTCCAAAAATGCATGGGACCCTTATGCTGCTCTGCTCATATAGGTGTTGTTTGTGTGTGTGTGTGTTTTTATAGTTTCATGGGTATATTTTATTTTCTAAGTGAACACTTTAAAAGCAGAAAAACACATTTTGTTTCTTTTCCAGTTGTCCTAAATTATTTAATCCAGCAGGGCTTAACTCAGTTTTAAGAAAAGGTGAATTTTATGTGGGCAAGGTGAGTTTGGGCAAGGAAGGTTCATTGGACAGTACAGGGTAGGAAAAATTGGTTCTTGATTTGATGCCTGGATTTTTTTTTTTAAAGATTTTATTTATTTATTTGACAGATAGAAACACAGCTAGAGAGGGAACACAAGCAGAGGGAGTGAGAGAGGGAGAAGCAGGCTTCCCGCCGAAGCAGGAAGCCTGATGTGGGGCTCGATCCCAGGTCTCCAGGATCATGACCTGAGCCGAAGGCAGTCGCTTAACCAACTGAGCCACCCAGGTGCCCCGTGGACTTTTTTATAATACTTGTTATATGGCAGGAACTTGATGCTCATTGTTTTCTTAATGTCTTCTTTAGTGGCTACATTCGAAACTCAGAGCTGCCCGTTTATCGCACCCTCTCTATTTCCATGGAAGCATTGAGAACATCCAAGTCGGTAATTTTCTAAGAACCATGAAATTTTCAGGAGAAAAAAAAATCATTGTTATATGAGAAGTCTCACTTCTGAAGCTTACCTTTTATCCCTGAGCCCCAGGATTGGGGTAAAGTTGAGGAGTATTTATAGGTTACATTAACTAGATAATTAAAAAAATTTTTTTTACATTTTGAGGTGGCTATTTTGACTTGATTGATCAAATCAGTCAGTATAATGTCTTGCTTTGCCCTGGGAGTCTCTAGTAGATTTCATAAATTGCCCTAGAGTTTAAAGTAGAGCCTTTGGGAACCAGAATGGCTAGGAAAGCTTCTTTATGTGTGGGTGATGGCTGAAGTGCAAGGATCTCCCTGTACTGCTGGGCAGTGTTTCAGCATATAGTTTGTTCTAGAGAGGTCATTACGACTCATTATACTTTAGTCAATGATATTCATGTCAATGTATTTTCCCTTAGTGCATTTATGGAATGAGTATGTCACAATGTAATAGTTGCCTAGGTTCTCTTCTTCATAAAATTACAATTGGTGCTTTGTGTATTCCTTTATATTAGGTACATGATTTATCTTCTTTCTTTTCCTTGACCCATATCACACCCCTACTCTGCCATCAATAAGTCCCTGACCATCCAAGTAGAGGCTTTGGGGCAATGAGAAGGAAGTTTGTTGTAAGCACTTCAGTTTGGAAGAGAAAATGTCAGAGGTAAAAATATGAGTTCAAGGGACTTCTAGTTAGATGAAGCATCAAAAATGTGCAGATCCATGAGGGAAACTTGTTGTTGAAGACATAATTGTTATTGTTTTTAGGGGCACCTGGGTGGCTAATTTGGTTAAGCATATGTCTTTGGTTCAGGTCACGATCCCAGGGTTCTGGGATCAAGCCCCACATCAGGCTCCTTGCTCAGCAGAGAGCCTACTTTTCCCTTTCCCTGTGCCTGTTGCTCCCTCTGCTTGTGTTCTCTCTTTGTCAAATAAATAAATAAAATAAATAATTTTTATTGTTTTTAAACAAGTTATTTGTTTATTTTTAAATTAGAATATGTAGGCAAAGTGAGGAATTTGGAGAGTTGATGTAGATATTTAGGCATTTCAGGACCTGGGCTCTCCTACCTGCTTTATAAGGTTAAGAAAATTTAGGACCTGAATTATCCAGGCAAATTAACTGTCTACATTTATTCAATTTATTTGATAATTCCTTTATATTTCATTTTAATTGTGTAGACATAATTTCATCAAAGTGTTTATATGTATTCTGGGGGACGATAATTTTACAGAGTATGATTGCCAATTACACTGACAGTGGACAGGGTGGGAATGTTTACAGGGACAGTTCCTTTCTTATAATAATAATAGCGAACACATTGTCAACAGACTCTGCTTACTGAATAAAATGAAGCAGAATGAGAGTTTATTTAAGGTTTTTGACCTGCAAGCTTGGAAACTCAAGGCTATGGGAGCAGTGAGTTCTGAATTGCTCACAGACTATGCGATTTCATAAGATAAACATGGATGTTATTTGACTGTTTCAGCTAACTGGTTGCCTAGTGGTCTTCTTTCTTATTTGGATCAGGGTAGCTGAATCAGGATGATAAGGAAGTTCAGGGTGGCATGAACAGATTTGGTATTTGGCTGGTGTCCTCTGATGATTTCTGAGAGGAGTTGTAAGTATCTAAAGGAATATCTTTTTTTTTTTTAAATGTACCTGCATTGGACATTTCCATTTTGTCCTAGACATAAGTGACTCCATTTTAGTTTGGTTCTATAATGTATATAACATTTACTGCTTATCAGGCACCATATTGAACACTTAATTTTACCCTCAAGTGACCCTACAAGGAAGATGCTATTATTATCCTCATTTTACCAAAAGGACAGCTGAATTTCAGAGACTTAAATCATTTGCCCAAGACCACAAAATCCATAATGGCAAAGCCAGGATTTGAACTCAAGTATCTGGCTCTAGAATCTAGGCATGTAACTATTAGACTATATAATCAATTTACCTTTGGACAGTTTCTTGATTCCCTCTGGCATAGACCATCCTGATAAGCAAGAACCCCACAATCTTGAATTATTTTATTCAAGAGATTATTTGGTTCTATCTCGGAATAAAAAGTGGTGAATACAAACTTAATGTCCAGAGAGGGAACATTATTAAGTGATGTTCAAACAGCAAAGAATCAAATAGCCCTCTTAGTTTCTATTTTTTCTTCCAATTTAAAATAGACATTTTTAGAGGAACTATTTCTCTACCATAGAAAGGAAAATAATGCAAGTGAAATGATTAGTGGTAGCTGATACTGGTTCTTAGGGAGACTACAGGGACGGTTGAGGCTTCTATATTGACTACTGCTTGCCTTGCTTAAAATGGGTGGACAATTTTATCATCAGATCTTTTCTCAAAAAAAAAAGAAAAAAAGCAAAAGCGTACTCATATTTTTATATGGATTATGTACATTTTTAATTGTTAACTCCATATTTAAAAAGTTATAATAAGAGCTAAATAAAACGTATTCTTCATCCAGAGGCTACCAGCTTGTAGCATCTGAAGGAGGAATATCTTGTGGTTCTGTTGATGGTATGTGCAGGTGAAAGAATAGATGAGAAAATAGACTTACTTTGTACCTTAATAGCCCCGGAGTCAATAATAACTGATTACATTTATCACCTTGGAGCTGGTTATATTATAAATAGGAGTGGTTTTCAATGACTTGGCTTTCTAGTCAGAGAAAGAAGAGCTACAGAAACCTCATGATAACAGGCTTATAGATTTATAAAGTAAAAAAATTCATAAATATTTAAAGTGAATCAATATGGTCCATGGATGATAATAACAGGCAAATATTTTTCTCTGTGCATACAGAAGGATCTGCGATTGCTGTAGTAATTTGCCTCTTGATGGATGGATTATTCTATGTAGATTTCAAACTCTTTCCTTTTATTCTATAAAACATAGGCTTAGGAGATTCTACCCCTTTTCTTTTACTATTGAGATATTGGGAAATGTAGATGATAAACATGCTTGAAGGAAAAGAGAAACTGAATTGTTGTCAATTCCTGTTCTATTCAGTCCCAGCCCAAGCTGCAGATTGTGCATTTCTGGAGACTTCTCTTTTCTTCCACTAAGGAGAGTACAATTGCAATGTGACAATGGCTCTTTTTAAAGTTAATATCTAGAGGCTGAGTACTGAGGTTTTTGCAATGGTAGAATGACAGGCATAGTAAATCCTCTTCCCCCAAAACAGTGATAAAACTGGATAATACTACCAAAAACAACCATTTTAGAAACCCGGAAATTGACTAAGGACATACACAACAAATTGATAAGTGCTTATTTAATGAGAACTGCTGAGCCTCAAGTATAAGGACGAAAGTCTGGGCTGCTCTTGTGCTATCTTCTGTAGTTCTATCACATGATAATCTGGCCAGGGTGGTGAGCCGAGAACAAGGGGAATTTAGCTGCCGGAGAAGCCTGATTCGATTTGGAGATGGAAGTGCAAAACCCCATGCTCTCAATTATTGCCAGAAATAGTCAGCAAATAAACCAGGAAGGCTAATGATGCAGGTAGGTTTAAGTGGTGCTGCTAGGTGGGATAAGCAAGGAACCAAAAGACTGGCAAGAAAGGTAACCGGGGGATGAAGGGAATGAGATAGCCATAGCGCATATTGGTAAGTTCCCCATTGTCCCTGATGCTCTGGAAGAAGGCCGGCATACACAAAGCTGTGCACACACTCCAGAGTTCTCCACAAATCCCTGGGTGAATTTGAGGCCTTTAGCCCAGAAGTAGAAGTTGGAACAGGCTTGGAAAACAAAGTGCCTTGTGTCCTGGGTTGAACAGTGTCCACCCAAAGGTTAAGTCCAAGTCCTAACTCCAGTCACCTGTGAATGCGGCCTTATTTGAAAATAGATTCTTTGCAGTGTAATTAAGTGAAGGTTCTTGAGATAGTCCTGAATTTAGAGGACGCCCTAAATCAGTGACTGGTGTCTTTTTGAGAGAAAGGAGAGGGGAATTTAAGAAACCCAGACACAAAGGAGAAATGTGGAGAAGGCCCAGAGAAGGTGGAAGCAGAGAACCAGAAGGATGAATCTATGATCCTGGAGGCACAAGGACTGCCTGGAGGGAGAGACACGGAACAGACCCTCTGCTCTGCCTCCCAGGAAGGGCCCAGCCCTTCTCATATCTCAGTTTCAGCTATCTGATTTCCAGAACTGTGAGAGAATTCATTTCTATTGTTATGGACCATGGAGTTTGTGGAAATTTGTTACAGTAGCCCTAGGAAATGAATACACTTGGTGTTGGAAAGGCACAAAGGAAAATGTCCGCTTCCCATGATGGAAAGGGAAGGGGGGAGTTGGGCTCACAGAGACCTGTCTTGTCTGGTTTCTGGATCCACCAATTACTACCACACCAATTTGTGATCCTCGGTTTCCTTATCTGAAAAACGGGCCTCCTTGCAGAAGCCTTCCTCTAAATCCAGCCGGTAATAAATTCTGGTTCTCCAGGCGAACTCTCTCCCTTTCTCTCTCTACTTAGCTCCTATGTCGAACCATTTTTGTACACAAGGCATCCTCCGCGTTTCAATATTCTCATTATACCACCTCGCTTTGACGTAAGACCCACATTCGTGCTTGTTTTCTAACTGAAAGAAATCCCGAAAGAATTTTTGATTTTACCACAAAAGGTGAAAAGCGTTATTCAGCTGTTACTTTGCACCTGGAGCCAGCTGAGCAGAGGCAGCCTCTGGCTAGCAGCGAGAGTGGCCCCGCCCATCTCCTGCCCCTGAACTGCGCTCCGCTTCTCAGCCTCAAGACACCAGCGCTTTGACCTGTGTCTGCGAGCATCCGTGCTTTATCTGGATGCATTGTGGTACATCTGGTAGCAAGATGTGCTCGAAGGTATCAGAAAAGCCTAAGAGAGTTATCTTCTGGAGTCTGGAAATACTAAAAAAGTTTCCTTATAAATTAATGGTGATTGTTTCTTTCCTTTACAACCATTTTGACTTAGTGAAAGATTTTTATAGGAATACTTTGCTTTCAGATAGTGGTGGGGGGAATCTGTACTTGATTCTATCAAAATGATATCAGAAAGACTGAAAATTCTCTAAAACAGAGACTATATTTACCTTGGTGGTCACAGTATCTATAACATGGTAGGTGGGTGTAATCAATCAATGCTTGCAAAGTTGAAATGAGGAGTAAGTCTGGTACTTGGTAGCAATGGTAACTATGATTATTATTTATGTTTGTCTTTAAGGTTTGTATTCCCCTTTTTATTTTTAGCTATACCTGTATACATCCCTCAGGAAAAAGGCAGCCTTTGACCTGTTCTTTGAGCAATGTGTAGGCCTTTGGCTGGTGAAGAGGTTTAGGAAGGATGCTCCAGGTGAAAGAAATGATTAAGACTCATCAAGGCCTACTCACGGAATGCTAGGAGCCTACATGCTTGGAGGGGAAGCTGCAACCCTGTCTAAAAAATGCCCAAGGTATTCCTAGCTGTATTGTAAATTCTTTCTTAGTGTGGTGTGCAAACTTTACAATGTAGGGCCATACACTTTATGCTTATTAAACTTCTTAGTTCATACACCTGCCCTTCATGTGTTTGTGGTCTAGGGTCATATGTGGTAAAACCCAGTGGGATCACAGACCTCAGAACCAGACCAGCTGTCTGAATCTGGGATTATGTCCAGTTACAAATAATGACTGGGCACAGAAACAACTAGTGAAATTAAGGGGTAGAGGGCTTGCACATTTGGGGAAAGAAGGAAAGAGTGCCAAGAAATCCAAGTGCTACAAATTAACCCTCCAGGAGCAAGAATGGTGGAAAGCTGTAAGCAACCACAATGATGGCAATAAAGTTGGTCTGAAAGAAAATGTATGAAGTGGTAACGAGGAAAATACAGGAAAGAGCCTGTTTTGACAGGCAAACCCCCCTCTGAATCAGAGCTGTGCCCCTTCCTTTTAAAAATAATCTAAAATGGGGCACCTGGGTGGCATAGTTGGTTAACCATCCGGCTTTCAGCTCAGGTCATGATCTTAGCCCAGCATGGAGTCTGCTTAAGATTCTCTCTCATCCTCTGCCCCTTCCCCTGCTACCACACTCGCTCTCTTGCATGCCCTCTCAAATAAATAAATCTTCAAAAAAATAATTTAAAAAATTTCACTTTTTAAGGAAATTATTTGTGGAAAAATGTGAATTAAGTTTATAAAGCAAGAACACTACAACAAAAACTTAGGATGCACTATATGTTGGCTAACTGTGTTGGTTGAATGTAATGAAAAAATCAAGTATGAAAATAAAGCTAGCATGTAAAGGGGATTTTTTTGTGTGCATACATGACATAACAAGGTCACTGTGCTTTTTTTTTTAAAGAAAGCATCATATGTCGTTTAACTTTCTGGAATCATAAAAATAATCAGTATAATTAGAAAGCTACTTAATTGTTATTTTGGTAAAACATTATTACTCATGTAATACATATAAGTGCATATAAGTGGCAGAAAAATTTAAAGCTAAGCATACATTTTTTTTTCAAAATTACTAATTTCCCACCACCTAAAGGTAGCAGCATAAATGTTTTCATATGGATCCTCCTAGAGAATTATATGTCCCATGCTAAAATGGACTTACATACTCTTATTAAAATCTTGTGATTTGTTTGAATATTATACAGTGATCATTTTCAGTCATGGTCAGAGAGGTTTAATTTATGTAGACATGCATGTATTTCTTTAAGTTGCTCAAATACCTTACTTGCCATGGACAAGGGTTTATTTATCTGCTTGTCTAGAGACCTGGCTAGCTTTCCTGGATCTGGACCCTCTCCTACATCTGGGAAAGTCCTGTGGCCGAGCTTGCCTTCCATGGTAGAAGAAAAGCCCAGGTGCATGTTCCCCAACCTGCCTTGCAGCTAGGGGTTAGGTGCGGGGCCTTGCTCTGACCGTTCTTTGAATCCTGAGGCACTACTCGAAGCAAGTAGAGAATCCAGTCTCTGGTGGTAGGGAGGGTGGGCAGAAATGCACAGGTTCCAGAGTGCCGGGCTTGCTGTGGTGGTGACCCCATCAGTCTGGCCGATTGCCTCATTTCCGTTGTGCTCTCGGCTGCTATCTCGCTTCCCTTGTTCCTGTCTATTGCCCTAGCCTGTTTCTCTATAGTTTCTCTATAGTTTCTATAGTTTCTCTATAGTTCCCAGAAATCCTTTAAAAAAATCCTTTTCCTTTGTACATCAGGCAGTCTTTCGTTATTTAGAATGAAGAACTCTGATAGAACGCTCCTCTCTGTTCCATCAGAAAATGGAAGGCCTAACTGTGTTTAGGAAGAGAGTGAGCCATCTAAACTTCAAGCATCTTCAGGGAGCCTAGAAATGTAGACTAGCAAGAGCTTTGGAGGTGGTCTTCTCATGTCCACATATTGAGGGCAATTATTGCCTGCAGCAAAGAGAGCTAGAAGGCCTGTCACCTGCTAGCTGTAGGATATTAGGAAAATGGGGCAATTCCCTGGGTAAATATGTATGTGTATGTGTGTACGTGTATGTAAATGATCTCTAAAGTGATGGAGTTAGGCTTGAATTTCCTTCAGATTTGGAATTCTATGGCTTTTATGCAGATCTAGAAATGTTAGACTTCAGACCATAGCTCCCAATTCTGAATTCTCAGTCCCAGTAATTACATAATGTCAAGTAAGTATAAATAATAGTTAAAGCATCAAGGAGGCTTACAGGGAGTAGATCTACAGCTTTCTTTTGAAAGTTTGAGCTCATTTGATCTTTTGGTAAATCAGTAGCTGCACAGATATCCAGATGGAATAATTTATATGGATGAAGGAGCACTGTGTGTCCTGTTCATTGTTAAAGGACACAATTAGTCTTTCACAGTAGTAAGTTATTAGTTTCCTGTATTGTAGCTTCTCAATATAAAAGAAAGTTCTTAAATGCTGTCAATCCTGTGTGTTGTGTTTCCTTCCCAATAGCACCCCAAGGAACCCCAAAATCTTATCTCAGGTGAAACTCTGAAGATTAAAACTGGCCATAGTTGACCTCTGTGTTCCTAGTAGGTCACAGGCAGTCAACTTTACACTGTCCAATTGATGTCTGGAGAATGAGTATTCACCTGCTTTCTGTGATGCAAAACTTAGTGGCATGAATATTCATAATATTTTCAGGCTAGAAAGGCTCTAGGTCAACTTCTATATTTTAGAGATGAGAATAAAGAAGCTGGGAGAATAAATGATTTATCTAAGGTCATTTAGGTCATATAACTATTCAACTTCAGTGGGAGATTGAAGACTGGAACTCAGGAGTTACACCTAAAACAGGGTGATGGCTGAGACTGAGTTTCTCTAGATCACTTGTTGAAATCCAGAGGCTTGTACATAGTGGGCACTCAATCACTAAATGTTGACTATCAATCAATTCCAGCACAGCATAATTTTTGCTATGACATCTGTACTGAGGAATCTGAAAAATATTCAAAGCTTCAAGTTTTTAAAAATAGGACAGAATATTTTAATGCTGGGAGACAGTGATTTATTTTAGTACTTAGGTTTAGATTCAAGTTGCTCAAGTCTGTGACTGTTCATCCTGTATGGAAATAGATGCTAACTGACCCAGTGTCTTTGATTCTGAAAGCTCGAGTTGGTATAGGATGGTGGTGACATTGCTTGTCTATTTATTTATTTATTTATTTATTTATTTATTTATTTATTTATTTATTTATTATTTAAAGATTTTATTTATTTGACAGAGAGAAACGCAGCCAGAGAGGGAACACAAGCAGGGGGAGTGAGAGAGGGAGAAGCATGCTTCCCGCCAAGCAGGGAGCCCGATGCGGGGCTCCATCCCGGTCTCCAGGATTATGACCCGAGCCGAAGGCAGTCGCTTAACCAACTGAGCCACCCAGGCGCCCCTGCTTGTCTTTTTAAATAGTTTATCAGAATATTAATGTTGATGTCGAGCAGGTGTTGGGGACATTTAAGTGGTGCTCTGATTAATAGGCCATTATTACTCCATCAAAGTATGTGACATACGCACAGTGATGGTGTTCTTATCTCGTCTGGGGAAGGATTATTTTCTTAGGTTTTGATCTGAAATACTTATTGTGTATTAAATAGTGCCGACATTTATTGAATGTGACTAAAGCAGCATAGCAAACCTTCCCCAACGGTGTCTGAAGACTTGTTAAAATATAATTTATCAGATGAGATTGATAGGTTCTGAGAATAATACTTCAATCAAGTTAAAGGGGAGCAGAGATCAAATCCCCCTGAGGATAGATTCTGAAGTATGTGTCTAGGTTAATTTTGGACTCTTGGTAATTATGACACAGCTGATCTGATTTCTTAGACCTCCTCTGCCTCCTTCCATACTTTACTGTCATCTCATCCCAATTTAAGGCTCCTCTTTCATTTTTCGCATTAGTGTGTTGACATTTTCTGCTTTTCCAGCGAGAAGGGATTGGACCTCTTTTCATACATAGAAAAGTAGTCTTTTATATCTTAAGGTTTGCAGTTAGTTCTCTGGAGTTAGAGGTCTATTTGAATGTGATAAAATGAAAAAAAAAGTATGTTCTTCAATACTTATAGATCCAGAGTTTTCATATTAGGGATACTTCCTGGTAAAAAAACAGGTGGCTTTGGATACTCCAAAGAAAGAACTCTGCTCTGAGATTTTTCACAGAGGGCTTCCCTTTTCATGGAATTTAGACTGTGGCAGGGATCTCTTCTGGGTTCTGTGTTCTACAGAGAGTGCTGTGAACATTATTTATACATTGATGTTAGCTAGGAGATGGGAGAGGAACAGAAATGACCTTGGGTCAGTTAGTAACTGCTATGAAAGAAACTGAAAGGAAGTGGGATGTGTAACTGCCAAAAAAAGATCACATTGTATTTTCAAAAAACATTCTGTCATCTAACATGCTAGTAATTCCGTTGCTCCACTACTGGGCACTTCTGTGCAGATAACAACAACAACAATGATAGTAATAACCAGAGGCACTATGAGATTAAGTCCTTTTCAAAAAACTGCATTTTCAAAATTAAAAAAAAATTAGTGGACATATTTTAAAAATGAAATCATGTATGAAACCTACACATTAAACAAAAAATCAGAGCTCTTTGTTGCTTGTGTTTGCAGAAGTGGAGAGGCTGAGCTTGGCTTATTTGGCCCCTTGTATCTGCTGTCCCCAGGACTAGATTCCCTGCACAGTGTTTGTAAACACCATTCTATAATTTCAAAGAAAACATCCACCACATTTGGCATCATTTTGGTGTAGCATGTTTAAAGAATCCAATTCTGATTTGGAAAATATCAAGCTCCATATTTCATGTATGTTGAAATTCTCTATGAAATAAAATAGAAAACCCATTTTTCAGACCTTGCCGGATAACAGTATACTATCTAAGCAGATTATATAAGTGGTTTCAGTAAATGGCTTCATTTATGATTACATTTGAAGGATGTCAAAAAGCCTGTTGAAAAATACCTCCCTTTTTTAAGATTAGAAGCCACACCTGAAAGAGAATTCTGTGAGGACCCTTGATTTAAGTGGCTGTAATTACCTTATCTGAGTAGGTAATATATTAGCAGGGAATTCAATACAATGCAAGGGGAATGTGTTGAGTGCCTATGATGTGTGAGGTGCTATAGTATCTTCCTGGAATGGAAAGATGACTAGGCATTTCTTTTCCTCAGAAAGTTTACAGTTTGGTACTGGATCCTGGCAAGTATACTTTTATGATATAATTCTTGTTTGCGGCAAGAAGAACTCTTTTGGTGGAATGATACTGGTGAACTTTCGGGAGGTCATGCTGCTGAGAGAGGGTAGAGGTCACAGTTTTATGGAATTCACAGGTGAACTGGTGAATTTGATATCAGTCAGTGAAATCTATGTCATAAAGATAATGTAAGGAATATTATAAACAAACTTTGTTCTTTCTAGATGCTTGAATTTCATATCCCAGTGCTGTTGGAGTACATCTGGGAGAGATCAGCTGACTGGATGTCAAGAAATCTAACAAGGTAGAATTTACCTTGGTTAATTCATTCAAGTCTAGGATTTAGCCCTTAGCTCTGTAGACTCAATCTCTATGTGATCCTCCAGAACGGATGAAACCTGGGAATATTGCCTCAAGTTTGCAAAGCTTGCAAGAGATGGGTATTTAAAGCTGTAGTAGAATGATGATGATTAATTTGCTATAAACATATATCATTGTCAAGTGGACAGTCTGCAGAATGAATTCTCTGTCAAGAAAGTTTCAGAATGTTGGGTGATCCGGAAATCAGAACAAGAAGAATTATTTTTGTGATTTAAATATTTATAGCATCAGGCTCTGATGCTGCTGTCTTAACATTAGGCCTGTATTTCGAGGCTGATAGGATATTTGGACTTTGGGTAAAAATTGTGTCTTGGATTTTTCATTTCCTAATTAGCATATTCCCCACTATGTTCTCCCTGAAGATATAAATTTCTTTTGTATCTTTCCAGAGATACTCTGTGTATATCATAACAAATACATATATATATATTTTCATCTAAATGATGGCTAAACACACTATGATGCAACTTGATTTTTTCTACTTAATGTATATTGAAGACATTTTCCTATTAGTAAAGTAATTATGTTTTTTTTTAACAGCTGCAAAAGATTCTACTATAGAGAGTGTCATGATCTATTTAACCAGTCCCACATTGATGAGCATTGATTATTTTAAATCTTTTGGTATGACAAAAAATATGGCATGGAGTATCATCTACCTCTTTGCCAATTTCAGTTGGCTATAGTGGTACCAGTTCCTTTTCTTCTTCAATTTGACGTTCCTCAAGATTTACCCTCTTCATTTCTCATAGTATACTCATTGACCCTGGAAATCTTCATTCTTGTGACTTTATCATCTATATGTTGATGATTCTTACATCTGTATTTCTAACCCACATCTGCCCTTTCCTGTCCAGAACTAGATGTGAATTGCCTGTGGCATCAGTCCATTGGGATGCGCAGTGTGATTGTCAAGTTTGATATGTGCTTCCCTGGTTCTCTTGATATGCACAATTTCCATGTCCCCATCAAATATGTTCTTCCTCAGTATTCTCTACCTTGATGACTGACATACCACAAACTCCCAGAGGCTCAAGGCAGAAAGTTGAAAAGAACCACGGCATCTCCCTTCTCTTCAACATTTTCATGCAGTCAGTCGTCTAGTGTTTTGATTCCTCTTTTCCTATACTTTCACATATCTTTATTGTTCCTATGGTCCAGTTGTTCTCAAAGTCTGGTCCCTTGAGCAGCAGCATTAGCATCACCTGGGAACTTACTAGAAATGCAAATTCTTGAGTTCCACCTCAAACATACTGAATAAGAGACTCTATGGCTCATAGGGCTCAGTGGTTTAACAAGTACCCCATGTGATTTGGATGCATGCTGAAGTTTGAAAAGCCCAGGCCCAATTTCTTAGTTTAACAATTGGTTCTCTTTGTTCCTGGATTGATTTCAGCAGCTCTGTAGGTGGTTTCCTTGTCTCCAGACTTATTCACCAGAAATCTCCTTACAGAAGCCAGAGTCATGTTTCTGAGCTACAAATCTGACCTCATTATGTGTGTTTAAAAGTCCTTGGGAGTTTCCTAATAAAGCTCCAGCTGTCCTTGGTATGACGTGATGCTCTGGCCCCTAGTTTCTTCTCTAGACTCATCATTTCTCTTCAACTCCTTCTTTATATTCCAAAGACTGGCTTTGCTGAAATATTTGTAATTCCCAAACATGAATCATTTTATCTCTCATTCTTCATTTGTCCTGCTATCTAGCATGTTCTTTTTTCCCCTTTGTCATTACCTTTCTTTTCTCCCTCAGTTACATTATTTAGTTCTTTTACTGGCTACCCTCGTCCCTGTAAACAGTGTCTTTAAACCCCTATTTCTCATTCTCTCAGTGATTGATGACTCTGTGGCTAAAGCAGTTTTCTCTGCTGTGGTATGAGGATCTCACCCTGGAATAGGGATCATGACTGGCATCCCCCTATAAGTAGGTGGCACATTTGCTTTGATAGACTTCACTTCAGGGGAGTGAGAGGGCAGTGACTGGCTTCTCATCAGTATTTCCTGCTGTGTTAGATGGTTTTGCACCCACTAGGCTCTTGTATACCCCATATCCTCCTTTCCTCCTAACTTCCTTTCCTCTGCTTAATGTCTTCCAAAGATTTGTGAAAGCTGTGTGATTCCCTGTCATTTAATGCCACCCCCAATCCCCACTTCCCCATCACTGGAGGCTACTTTTGTGGCACTTCCTTTGGGGAGTACAAGAAATTTATGTGTGTGTGTGTGTGTGTGTGTGTGTGTGTGTGTGTTTATGAGAGTGTGAATCCCTTTGTAAACTGGAAGCACTGGTGAATTTTTATTTTCATTTGGGTATAAAGAACACATTTTCACAATTGTGTAACTAGTAGTTAATGGGTCACAGATTGTCATTTAGTTTCACATTCAAAGAATATGTAGAGAACAGACACACATTCAATTATTGGTAGGAGGGCACATTGAATATGTTTCTTATTGATATTTGTAAGTGTTGAGCAGTGGCCTTAGGGTATCTCTCAGTGTCCTCTGGTTTCTCAGGAGTTGCATAATGGTGATATTATATCATTCCTTTTCTTTACTGGCTGGAATACTTCTCTACAGAGAGACAGTCCCTTGTCTATTGTTTGGTTAAAGCAGTGGTGGAGTTTGAGTAGTAAAGGCAGAATCAGTATTTGATTGTTTTCCTTTATGTATAAGACTTGGTTGCCTATCATTCTCCAAGGGGAAAAATTAGGGTTTTTTCCCCCCTCCTTTAGGTAATAAGGGGAACTCATGGGATTTAAATAAATTTGGTATGTTTTAATCAACTGTTCTTATTATTCTTATTGATGTACAAAGTTTCCCATCTTTGGCCAGTGCAAATCCCTTCCTATGGACTTTTGAGTCCCTCTGACATGACTGCAGTCATGTATAATAGCTATAGCTATCTTAGCTGGCATAACAAGATTTTCCCGGTTATCTTCTATATTTCCTTTCCACTTATTGAACATTAAGAGGAAATCACAAACATTTCTAAAAAAATTTCCTGGCTCAGAATGGCAAGGTCGAGTTTCAGTGGTTCTTCATGATGTTAACCTTCACAGAACAAACCCTCTGAGGCACTGGTTCTGAATGTGAGTCTGTGCGACACAGAAGCATAGCTATTTTGGACCATGCTTGTCTTCGCTGGCGCTGTGCCAGGTTCTGGTCTGAGACACTTTTGCTAGCCTTAGGTCATGTCATTTCTTCACCAAATAAATACTGCCATGCCAGGGGATTCTGCGGCAAAGATATCATCATTCAAGAGGAAGTGATCCATTACACATATCCTGGCCTGGATTGCAAATGACATCACTTCTCTTTTAAAACTGTCAAGATTCTCTGACTATATATTTCTCCCCTCATCACTGTAAGGAATTATATTCCCTCAAAAGATATATGGAAGTACTAACTCACCTCAGCATCTCAGGATGTGACCTTATTTGGAAATTGGATCATTGTGGGTGTAATTAGTTAAGTGGGGGTCATACCAGAGTCAGGCCCTTAATCCAAGATGACTGGCATTTATGAAAGAAGAGGGAAGACGTTGTGAAGAGAGACCCAGGGAGGACACCATGTGATGATGATGGATGAAGGTGGCATGAGGTGGCTGCAAGCCAAGTAAATCAGGCAGCTGATGGTTACCTCTAGAAGCTAAGAGGCAAAAATAGAGGCAAAGGAGAATCCAATTCAGGGCCTCAGAAGGTGCGTTGACTTGCTGACACTTTGATTTTGAATTCTAGCTTCCAGAACTGAGAGAATACCTTTCCATTGTTTTAGGCCACCCAGTTTATGGTATTTTGTTACAGCAGCCCTGGGAAACTCATATAATCATCCTCAGCAATGATGTACTGCTCTGACCAGTCTAATTATTGAATTATTGAGTGAATATTAAGGTGTTTTTCTTAAAAGGTGGATTTTTAAAAATTTATTTTTAAAAAGATTTTATTTATTTATTTGACAGAGAGAAACACAGCTAGAGAGGGAACACAAGCAGGGGGAGTGAGCGAGGGAGAAGCAGGCTTACCGCCGAACGGGAGCCCGATGCGGGGCTTGATCCCGGGTCTCCGGTATCATGACCTGAGTGGAAGGCAGACGTTAATGACTGAGCCACTCAGGCGCTCTGAAAATGTGGATGTTTTTAAGATTTGAGAAGAAATTGTTAGCATTTCTTAGTTTGCATTAAGCACAGAGTGGCTCGAATTCCTCATTGAACTGATGGGGAAAAGGAAACCTCCAGCAAGAAAATGATTTGCCAGAGGTCACACAGGTGTTATGTAGACAAAACGGAACCAGAATTCAGATCTCCGAATACATAGTTCAGGGCTTTTACCATTATATATATTCAAACAATTCCAATTATTTTCAAGTTCCTTTTAGCTCTAGAGTCTTTCTCTTTGACTCCTTCTTTTTATCTTAGCAGTGAAAATTTAATAACATGCAATGCAGTGTGCCTAATCAATGGAATATAGCATGAAGCTCAGAGGATACTCCATCCTTATGCCCCAAATAAGTCCTTTTATTATATTCACACTGATTTTGTGAAGGTAGATTTTGGACTTACTGAGCATCTTTGAAATCTCTCTGTGTCTCTAGAGGTCAGTGTGGTTTAAAGAAAGTTTGTTTCAAACTATATTCAGTTAATATTTAATTCAAGACACTTTAACCAAAGGTGACTATAAAACAATGGCCCAGGGAAACATCAATTAATTCAAAATAACAAACCTATAAATAGTAATATGTATAATGCTGATTTTGACACATGGAACTTTTCACTGAACTAATAGGCCTTAATATATTTGTAAATAATTGAGCTAATTCCTATATGTTTTAATGTGTAAAATAAATTATTTTTGCTTAAAAAATACACGACTCAATCATTCTAAATTCCTTTTAGAAAGAAATGTTTGTCCTTCTATTGAAGGTTGTTTGAATGAATATTTATACTAGTCATATTATTCTCTATGATGACATTATGAAGCAGTTGTTTTCATGTTCATGTGACATTTCATGCAGAAGAGGCTTTGTGAGCTATTTGGGATAGAGAATTTCTGTGGGGAAAACAAGTGATGCTATTGACAAGTTTGGTAAATCTCTCTGACTACTATCAGTTTAATTAGGTACCAGAGCTTTTAAGATTCTTTTCCTTTTTTGTTAGCTCTTCCTCCCCCTTTTCTTTCTTTTTTTTTTTTTTAATAGGATAAGGGCAAATTACTGATAAAATTAATAGGTTTTGTGCCATCAGTAAGAAATCTTAGGTGAGGGGCGCCTGGGTGGCTCAGTTGGTTAAGCGACTGCCTTCCGCTCAGGTCATGATCCTGGAGACCCGGAATCGAGCCCAATGAAGCCTGCTTCTCCCTCTCTCACTCCCCCTGCTTGTGTTCCCTCTCTGACTGTGTTTCTCTCTGTCAAAAAAATAAACAACTCTTAAAAAAAAAAAATAAATCTTAGGTGAACAAGAGGCACTTGGGTGGCTCAGTCGGTTAAGCCCCTGTCTTTTGGTTTCAGCTCAGATCATGATCTCAGTCATGAGATGGAGCCCAAAGTCAGGATTCCCACCCAGTGGGGCATCTGCTTGAGATTCTCTCCCTCTGCTCCTCTCCCCACTCATGCATGCACATGTGCTCTCTCTCTCTCTAAAATAAATAAATAAATATTTTTTTAAAAAAGAAATCTTTGATAAACATGCCTACAGAAGGGCTTTCCAATGAGCAAAGAGTAATGTTGAGGCAAGAGATGGAGAAGAAGGAGGGCCTGGATTGACTGGGCTTCCTTGGGGCCAGGCAACTGCTGAAAGGACCAATGCCCCCACTGGCTACAACACTAACAGTTCAGCTACTATTTCTTCCCTTTATTGGAGCTCCATATATGATTTTATTTGTAGAAAGGTTCCCATGGTTAAGATTTTAAAAATACTTTATGACAAATTAAAGTCAAGAAATTGTGAGTAGGAAGTGCTGACTGGAAGAAGCAAAGATATTGGAAGATTGGAGCTAAAATACGACTCTAGGGCAAGAGAAAGAACATCCAAAAGTGTGGACCAAGATGTCTCTATTCTTAGCAGTCTGGGGCCATTTAGTGTAGAGGAACAAGACTCTACAAACGTCAGCAGCTTGTAAGGGTATTATTGTCATTTTCATAATTCAACATTTATTGAACTCTTACAGGCTGGGCACCTCTCTACTAGCAGAGAATACTAAAAAATGTTTAGCACAGACTCTGCCCTAAAGAGAAGTTGATGTGGAAAGGACATATACTGTAAGATAAAAATACCCTACCCTAAGCCACCATAGTCTACATGATAGCAGGAAGTGATAGAAAAGTTCAGAGGAAGGAAGAATTCCAGAAAGCTGGATTGGTCAGGAAAGGAGTCACAAGCAAGTATAACAGATATTCATAGCTATTTATCAAACCCATCTTCTCTTATTGCTGAGCCCACAGCCTCCTCTGCAATTTCAGATGTGACCATATGAATGAGTTCTAGTCAATGGAATATCAGTAGTCCAGATGTGGGCCATTGTTAGGACTACTCCATAAAGTCCTCCTACATGTGATCCTCCACACACTTTCTTTATTTGCAGCAACAACACTGGAAGCCACCTGTTAAAGATGGCAGTCATCAGATGGAAAGAACCTGGGTTCTTTGGTTCCTAATCATTGCTTGGAGGACAGCCAGGGACAACCGGTATACCCACTTTAGACCTGACAAACTTCCGTTGTGCTAAACCATTGATGTTTTGGTGTTTTCCCATTATACAGCTAATGGTATCTAACTAATATGGAAAGTGACACGGGAACAGAATGTTGAAGAATGTTAAAGGATATGTAGGATATAGAGGATGACAGAGGATATCTCAGACAGGAAGGGTGGACTGAGCAGTGCCATGGGGAAGGGAAAGCAACACAGCTGGCTGGAATGGAATATTAAAGAAGGGGGTCACAGAGTCAGGGAGCTATCTCAGCTTACAGAGACTAAAGGGTCTAGACTTGATTTTACTGCTGAGGTAGCAATTGAAAAGGTAAAGAAGTATGCTATTATACCTTAGGATAATAAAGGTTTGTTGTTTCAGTGCTGACTGAAGCCCATTTTGGGAAGACTCATCTGGTGGCAATATATATAATGGATCGATTATTGGCAGTGTCAGAGTGGAGCTAGAGAGGCCTTCTGGGAGACTGGGTGAACATCTGGTTTGGGTGACTGGTGAGGGAGGGGATCAGAACTGAATGAGTGAGGTGTTATTAAGTAAGAATATGCCTAACTGGGAGCACTGAAAGAGGAAGGAAGGAATGTGACTTCCATGGCTGTATGTTAGCTCAGAAAAGTGAGTAATGCTTCCAAGTATGAACTTGGGGTACAAAACAAGAGTGTAATGTTACTGTCCTTAGGAAAGCAAGGTCGTGTGTATCATATTCTAGAAAGATTACTGATACAGTAGTAAACATATAAAAATGTCAGCAGATGGCACTCTCACAAATCTATTTTATCTTTCTGGGCACACAGAAAGACTACATTTCCCAGTCTTCCTTGAAGCAAGATGAAAACATGTGACAGGGTGCTAGCCAAAGGAATATATATGTAGATGGTATGTATCACTTCTAGTTCTATCCATAAAACTGTGTTTTATTTCCTAGCCTCTCTTCTCCTTCTGTGGCAATCTTAGAAGCTATCTGTTCCTAATGATGAGCTGCCATCTGCAAGAATCCTGGATCCCTGAGTTACCACTTGGATGAGAGCTTTCCAAAATTGACACCTAACCACATTGAACCATGACTTGAGAGAGAAAGGAATTTTTATTGTTTTAACTTCTGAGATTTTAAGGTATATTAATTATTAGAAGCATAGCTAATCTCTTTCTAAATTACACTTAATACTTATTAAGTCATTCAGCAAACTTTTATTGAGCATCTAATATTTTCAAGGAATGGGCTAGCTTAAAGTCAAACTTTATTCATGATAGCTCCAGGTGAAATAATCCCATGACAGCACTGTTCCAACTGGTGTTTACAATCTAGAAAGTAAAAAATTTGAAGTTAGGCACATCCTGTTTACTCTCATCCTCCCTTTCTTTCTGATCTTAGTTATTAAATTCTAAAACTTATGTCAGGTTTTTTTTAAATAGGAGAGTTGACAGTGTATTTTGACTCTGCCTTTTATTAAATTCCTTTTTGACAAAATTTCCACTAAACAGATGAGAGAGGTTTAAAATAAGAAAAACTTATCTTACGATATCTTGTCTAAGATAATTTTGGGGGTGTTGACAGATACAGTGTAGAGTTTCTTTTGTTTTTCCTTTATCTGACACTCAATGACTTAACGATGCCAAAACATCTGCCCACATGAACTGGAGATCTGAGCAAATTCCTTCATCACCTTAGGAATTATGGTTCTGTTCAAGAAGTTACAGAACCTAAATTTTTATTGAAATGGATTTATATGTCTTCTCTCTGTCAGATCCAACTTCACATTTGAATGTGGGAGTCTGATATGAACACCCATCTAAGAATAAATTAGCTTTGAGTGTATTTTAAAATCCTCATCTTTACTTTCATTGAACAGTGCCTGAGTAATAACCAGATATCATTCTTTATATGGAAACTATAGACAGACCTAAGCTCTAGACAGAAAATTCTTGTTCTTAATCAGGGTCATTTCATATTTTACTGAAATGAATTTGTAGGTGGGTTGGAAGGGGATAGGTAATATATAGTTTTGATATTTTTTTCCTAAGTAAAGTGATTATTTTGGGGTACCTGGGTGGCTCAGTTGGTTGAATGCCTGACTAGTAATTTTGGCTCAAGTCTCAATCTCATGGGTCTTGGAATGGAGCCCTTCATGTGGGGCTCCACTCTCAGTAGGGAATCTGCTTGAGATTCTCTCTTTCCCTCTGTCACTCTCTCCACTTGTGCATTCATGCTCTCTCTCTAAAATAAATAAATATTTAAAGAAAAAGCAGTTGTATTATTTTTTGATTATAAATATCCTATTTATAAAATTTGGAGCAGCATAGAGAACATGAGAACAAAGAGAGGAATACCCCAAAAGCTAGAAAGAGAGAGTTGCTAGTAATTTGGAGTATATCCCTTCTGCCTTCTTTAGTCACAAACAAAAACACACATACACTCAGAGGCAGATAGTTTTACATGAATAGAATTGAACTACAGGTATTTTTTTTAAAAAGATTTTATTTATTTGACAGAGAGAAACCCAGCTAGAGAGGGAACACAAGCAAGGGGAGTGAGAGAGGGAGAAGCAGGCTTCCCACCGAGCAGAGAGCCCGATGTAGGGCTCGATCCTGGGTCTCTGGGATCATGACCTGAGCCGAAGGCAGTCGCTTAACCAACTGAGCCACCCAGGTGCCCCAAAACTACAGATATTTTTTAATTTAATTTTTTTAACTTAAGTTTTTACTCACAAATCTGACATGGATGTATTTGCCTATCGATAAATCTAGAGGTAGAAAATCATCTTAAGAAGTATAAATATGGGTGCCTGGGTGGCTCAGTGGGTTAAGCTTCTGCTTTTGGCTCATGTCATGACCTCAGGGTCCTGGGATGGAGGCCCCGGTTGGGTTCTCTGCTCAGCAGGGAGCCTGTTTCCTCTGCTCTCTCTGCCAGCCTCTCTGCTTACCTATGATCTGTCTCTCTGTCAAATAAATAAATAAATAAATCTTAAAAAAAAAAGAACTATAAATCCCTTTGTAGGAAAATATCACAACAAGTCTTCTGTTGACGGATGTTCAGGTTGTTTTCAGTTTTTCACTAGTATATGATACAAAAAAATTATAAAGAATGGTGCCATGAACTTAATGTGTATATATATTTAAATTTGTGTGTAGTTATGAGGGTGAAACTGCTGGGAGGATTTGATATTCCCAAGTTTAGTACTGCTGGAAGTAAAGCATATTTGTCATTTAGCTAATGCATTGGCAAGATAGTGAAGAGAAGAAGGACGAGGAAATCTCCAGGGCCTGAGAGAAGGCAAGTCCCTCTTCCAGTCTACCAGGACCAGTCAAAACCAACTAAGATACATGCGAGCCTGAGCTGCTTCTAAACACCATCCTGTAGGTCTTTAAGGTCTTTCTTTTTTATGGAGGTTTGTATTTCTATGTGTAACAATCTTTGGTATAATCAGGCAATTTACCAAAGTTGAACCCACGATGTGAATTTCGTAGGGGTGGCCAAAAGGTGAGGGATTTTGTTGGCATGGAGTAATGCAACACACCATTTGCAGTTCATCTGCTTCATCCCTTTTCCTACCGTCTGTGGAATCCCCCATGATGCAGCTTACTGTTGGTGTGTGGTGAAGTCATGAGCTCCTGGAGGTTTCCAGCTGGCTGCTTCATTCCCTCACCTCTGCTGAAGAAGAGGCATCTGCTGTCTGTACTTCCTCATCTCTTTCCATTGCCTCACATTAGATAAGTACTCTGAAAAGGCAAGTTGGGAGAGGTTGGAGTTTCAGGGTTGAGACCACAGGATCTGGAGTCTATTAGTCAAGGCTATGGTAACAACAACAAACTCACCCACCTCTGAAGTCTTAAGGGATTAGCAAATCACAAGTTTTTTTCTTGCTTTCAGAAAGTCTGATGCACATCTCAGAATTCCCACAGCAATTCTCCTCCATGTGGTGTCACCTGGATCCAGACTTTTCTCTCTTTTGACATTCTGCCATCTCATTTCAACTCATGGCTTCTGGGGTTGCCACCCTTCCATGACTCAGTTCAGAAGGGATGCACATCATTGCCAATTGCTCATAATTTGTTCTGCTCACGGTGCATTGGCCTCATTATCCCAGCTGAACTGCGTGGATGCTGGGACGTGCAGGGTAGCACACAGAATAATTGGTGAGCACTACTGTTGGGCACAGGCAGACCTGGTATCAGTTCATAGTTCTGCTTCTTGCTGGTTTGTGAATCTGGGCAAGGGTGATAACATTTCTTTGCCTCAGTTTCCTCACTTGTAAAGCAGGGGGCAGAATACGTCTTTCACATGGTGTTGAATGAGATAATATATGTAAAGACACATGGTAAGTTCTCAAGAAAAGAAATAATAGCTACTAGTACTAGGGAGAGAGATGAATATCTCCCTGAGAAATGAATATAATTACAACTGATCAGGGCTTGAATTGTTATAAAGAATGTGTACTAGGAGATGAGTGTGGTGAGAATTCACTCCCAGCAAGGTTGACAAAGGAAAGCCTCATAGTGCAGAAAGCATTTGAGTTAGGTTCTGAAAAATTTGCTCCTCCTTTAAATCCATGGAGGAAAAAGCAGTGTTGAAAAGACTAGGGCATTACAGGGAAGAAAATTAGTGCTAAGGAGATTTGAGTGTGTTCTGACCTGAAATGAAAAACAAATTATGAGTAAATGACAAGTAAGCCAGTGTTAGTTTTGAGTCAGTAATCTGTGCTTTATAAACAAAAGACTTCATTCCTGGTTACGTTATTTTGGGGTGTGCTGTGAGGCTGGATAGAAATCATGTCCCTCTGAGTTAGGACAACTACAACATTTGATCTCCAGAATTCTAAGCTAGGGGATAAAACAACCCTTCTCTCACAAGAAGTTTGAAGCACACTGATAGCTAGATTTTTTTTTAATACCCTTTTAAACAAAATAAATTTATTGAGCTTAATTATGGGGCTGGAGGGTGAATAAGGCTTGTATGGTATTTCTTTTTTTTAAATTTAATTTAATTTTTTTCAGTGTTACAAGATTCATTGTTTATGCCCCATACCCAGTGCTCCATGGAATACGTGCCCTCAGTACCCACCACCAGGCTCTCCCATCCCTCCCCCTTCCCTCCAAGACCCTCAGTTTGTTTCTGAGTCCAAATTCTCTCATGTTTTGTTTCTTTCCCCAAATTACCCTACTTCCCATTTCCTTTCCTTCTCCTACTGTCCTCTATATTACCCCTTATGCACCACATGTAAGTGAAACCATGTGATACTTGACTTTCTCTATTGGCATATTTCACTCAGCATAATCTCTTCCAATCCAGTCCATGTTGCTACAAAAGTTGGATATTCATCCTTTCTGATGGAGGCATAGTATTCCATTGTATATATGTACCACATCTTCTTTATCCATTTCGTATGGTATTTCTAATAATCCTAGAAGGTATTATGCTCAATGGAATGTTAGAGAATGATTTCACTTACAGGTGGAGTCTAAAAAAACAAATGAACAAAAGCAGAAAGAGATCCATAAATACAGAGAACAAACTGATGGCTGCCACATGCAGGAAATAAGCAAAATGGGTAAAAGCGAGGGGGAGGTACAGGCTTCCAGTCATGGAATGACAAAGTCATGGGAATGAAAAACCTAGCAGAAGGAATACAGTCAGTAATAGTGTAATAACTTTTTATGGCAACATGGTAACTACACTGATTGTGGTGAGCATTGCATAATGTATAGAACTGTCAAATCACTATGTTGTACACTCAAAAATAATATAACACTGTATGTCAACTCTCCTTCAATTAAAAAAATAATTTAAAAAATGGTGAATAAGATATTTCCTTGCTTCTGGAACCAGTCTGGTCCCTGGCTCTGTGATCTTTGATTTCAGAGCTCAGCTTGTGAACTTCACATTTCCCCCTTGATTTGGAAGACTTGTAAAGTAGAAACTCTTTGGTTTGCTTGACTTGCCTTTCTCCTCAATTCTTGACCCTCCTTGTTTGTCCAATTTTGAGGGCTCTCCACAACTTTAGGTCTTAACCTTAGTTGGCTCATGTCTCAGAGAGCCTCTTTGGCCTGACTAAGCCAAGACTATCAGCTCAATCCTAAGAAGCCCAGTTTGTTGCTTTTATGCTGGTGGTGTCAACAGTGAGTGCCTGGGATTTCAGGCCACCTGTGTCTAGAATCCTGTGCTGCCACTTACTGGCTGAATGACCTGAGTCAAGACCCTCAATCTCTTTGTGCCTCAGTTTTCTCATTTGGAAAATGGGGATAATAATAATAGGGCTGGTTTCATGGGTTGTTGTGAAGATTAAGTAAGGATTAAATTGAATGCCTGGCTTGTAGTAAGTGCTTAATTATTTCCATCTGATACTACTTGGAGCAAGGGTGCCCTGGGAAGACAAGGAAGGAAATCATTACTATGGCCTAGGAGAAGCCGGAAAAGCTCCACAGAAATGAAGAAACTTGGACAGGACTTGGATCGATGAGTGATTTCACAGAGGAGGACTTGGAACAAAGGTAATCTAAGAAGAGAGAAAGACTGATGGAAAAAGGTCAGGTATGCGACATAAAATGGAAGTTCATCCAACTCATGGAGCATTGGATGGGTGGAAGGGGCTGAGGAGGAAGAGGCATGACAAGTGTCAAGGCTGGAAAGGTAGGCAAATGAGGACTTTAATGCTAACACACTGAATTGGTACTTTACTCTTAGGTAGGAAGAAGCCAATGAATATCTTCAGGCAAGAAAATGATTATGGTCAGTTGTGTAAGATTACACAGGTCATGATGTGAAGGATAGATTATAGTGAACTGGAAGGTTAGCAAGGAAGTCCAACCAAGGAGACTGTTTTTATTAATCCAGGGGGAGAAGTCATGTGAGAACTTTATATAATGAGCCATTAGTAATGACTACCCTCTCCCTTCCTTCTTCCTATTGGATTTTTGGATAGTGCAAGAGGTTTTTTGCTTTTTTTTTTTTTTTTTTCCGTTACGGTGTACATATGTTTTGACCCAAAAGCAGAATATAAAAAAAGTCAGTCCTTACAGTAAAAGTTCACAGTATAAATCCAATACACTGCTTTCTTTCTACTTACCCATTGCATTAGTCAACTTGAAAACCTTCCTATGGCCAGTGCAGCCTATGATGGGTTAAAATGTATTTGACACAGTACCATAGCTTTAAGTATGTATGAGCTTCAGTGGCCCAGAAGTTTGCCCTTCCTCTGCTTCACTTGTCACACTATTAGCAATTTCCCTGGGTGAGTGACCCAGGGTTAAGGATTAAGTTTAAAAACCATCTTGGCATTTTTCTACTTGCATTGGTTGGACTTAGACTGAGATTTCATTAAATATTTAATTTTATTTGGTTGCTGCAGGGTAAGTCTAAAAGAACTCCAAATGGTCTTTTTTTTTTTTTTTTCAGTTCACCTGCTCTTCTTGTTACTCTTAAATGAAAGGATCTTGCTTTCAGATGCAAAGTTTTTAAGAATTTTACTAGCATATGCATTATTTCAAGTGTTTTAAATTATGTTACCTATAGAACTAATCCATCAAGAGCTTTGTAAAAGCCCTACACAGTTTGGAGAGTATGTCCAATTGGAATTCTAAGCCATAGAATTTCAATTTCCTGTCCAAACCTTCCCTTCACTTTTAAAACTCATATCCTATCCCCCATGCCCCTTGCTTGGCACCTCCTGAAAAAGTAGCAAAGCTACCTATGGTTTTAGAAATTCCTTTTCTCAGGACAGCTAGGGCAAAAATCTACAAAGATAGAAGGAAACTCTGGCAGAAATCTTTTTTTCACACATTTCTGTTTAGCTCAGAAAGACTATACACGTGCCAAGCAATGCAGTGTTCCTTTTCATTAATACTTAATGAAAGGTTTCTAGAGTCCGCTCATTTGCCACTCTTTGAAACATTCCTCTTCGTTAAACAACTCTGAGAAATGTTTGATCCAACCTGATTAGTAATCAGGTTCCTCTTCTCTTTTTCTTTTTGCTCAGGTCTTCAGGGTAGGAGAAGGTAACTTGGTGCTGCCTCCCAAAGTGGTTCCTCCAGGGGAAATTAATTAATGTGGTGAAATTGCTGTTGGAAGCATCCCGCCTTCCCTTGGAGGGTTTTGAGTTTTTCAGTGGGCTTTTTTGGGGGACCTCCAGCTGACACTTAAGACTCTTCTTTGTTATGAGCATCTTCTGTGACTCTGTCTGGGTGTGCTGGAGCAATCCAAGGGATTGCAGATCATCTGTGCTTCCAAAACCACTAGAGGTCCCCCTTAATTTTTCTTTTCCTTACACCTACATTGCCATCTTCATTGAGAAACCATCTCTCAGTTTCTGTGCAGCCAGCCTCTGGAGGGATATGGGAGCTGTCTTCAGATATATCAAAGTCCATCGAGTGGAGGAGGATTTAAGGTTTTGAAATACAGCTCTGAGTGATAGTGCCAGGAGACGTAGGTGAAAATGTCAGGAGGCAAGCGTTTCCCCCAATGAATGATGTGCAGGTCTGCAGAATGTTAATGGGTGCTGCGGTTGGAGTTATGAAAGGTTTCAGGGTTAAATAAATTAGGAAATACTGCATTAAAGTGGTTAAACGGGTTTATTTATCAAAGTCAATGGGTGTTGTAGATATCTAAAAGGAGCATAGGATAAATGCTTATTTGACCATGGAATGTTTCATGGAGCATATTAAAGGATAAATGCTCCTGAGTTAAGTACTGAGAAAGTTGACTTCCTTCCTAGCATGAGGATAAATTTTACTATTATAAATTAGAACCCTTTTATGTGAGTTATAGATGCAAACAAATGCTGTGGCACCCGGAACACAAATGTAAACACCTTGGGATTCAGTTTATTTGTAAAACAGGAAGTAGAACTGAATATTCCAGAGGTCCCTACTGGCTCCAAATTGCTATGAGTGGCATTGAGACATACAGACCCTCCTATCTCGAGGTGTTCACATCTGAATCGAACCCCACAGATGGGTATGTACAGCACAGGGCGTTCATGCTGGTTGTTAAACACATTTATCAGCATACCACTCACTTCCAGAGTCTTATCAGAAGGTTATCTTTCAGTTGTGTCTCTTCCCGAGTTGTGCAGAGCACTGCCAATATTACTGCCATGTTAACTGCAAAAATGAAGTTAATGATAGTGTTGATTTCCCTGTTAGATATTTAGGGTTTACTTTTTTAAATAAGTGATTAGAGATTGATTCAAAGATATATATTATTTTGCTAGAATATGATGATGATATAATGATGATATTATTATAAATGGTGACTCATTTTAGTTTGAATTTAAAGAGTTTACATTATTAATATCCATCAGGGTTGAAAGTAAGTGTCATGGTATTATTTAAAACTAGGTTCTTTCTAGCCATGTAGAAGGGACATTTAGAGTAGGGAAAAGAACATGGAAAGTTGATGTTTTGCAACAAAGACATTTTATCTTTTTCTGTAGGTGAATCTAATATAAAGTGCTTCTTAACTCTGTCCCAATAACTTTTGGGGAAGATAATTTTTTTTTTAAAGATTTTATTTATTTGACAGAGAGAAACACAGCCAGAGAGGGAACACAAGCAGGGGGAGTGAGAGAGGGAGAAGCACGCTTCCCGCAGAGCAGGGAGCCCGATGTGGGACTCGATCCCGGATCTCCGGGATCATGCCCTGAGCCAAAGGCAGTTGCTTAACCAACTGAGCCACCCAGGCGTCCCTAAGGGGGAAGATAATTTTAATGGTAATGAGTACTGTAAATGTCCTGTGTCTGTAACCAGAATGAATATGCTCTTAAATTGTCTGACATGTGAGACAGAGAGATGATGGTCGTGTCTCCCCACACATACATAGTCTCGCCATTATTCATATCCCCTACAAGGGTGGTATTTTTTTTTTTTTTTTTCTGAGAGAGAGAGGGTGAGGAGGTGCAGAGGGAGAGGGAGAGAGATAATCTTAAGCTAGACATGGAGCCTGACATGGGGCTTGATCTCATGACTCTGAAATCACGACCTGAGCTGAAACCAAGAGCTGGATGCTCAACCGACTGAGCCACCTAGGCGCCCCAGGGTGTCTTTACCAAGGATGAACCTATATTGACACATCATAATCACCCAAAGTCCATAGTTTACATTATAGTTTATTCTTAGTGTTGTACATTCTATGAATTTGAATGAATGATATATATATATATATCCACCACTATTGTATCATATAGTATCACTATAGCAGAGTATTTTCACTGTCCTAAAAAGTCTCTCTCTTTTGCCTATTCATCTCCCATTTTTTATTTTTTAACAATTTATTTATTTATTTATTTATTTATATTTTTTTATTACCGTAGAATGTATTGGTTCAGGGGTATAGGTTTGTAATTCATCAGTCTTACACAATTCACAGCACTCACCATAGCATATACCCTCCTCAGTGTCCATAACCCAGCCACCCCCTCACTCATCTCCTCCCCCCTCTAGGAATCCTTACTTTGTTTCCTGAGATTAAGAGTCTCTTATGGTTTGTCTCCCTCTCTGGTTTTGTCCTGTTAATTTGTCCCTCTCTTCCCCCAAGGTCCTCTGCCTTGTTTCTCAAATTCCACATACCAGTGAGATCATTTATAATTATCTTTCTCTGACTGACTTATTTTGCTTAGCATAATACCCTCTAGTTCCATCCACATTGTTGCAAGAGGCAAGGTTTCCTTTTTTGATGGCTGTATAATATTCTAGTGTGTGTGTGTGTGTGTGTGTGTGTGTGTGTGTGTGTGTGTACACACACCACGTCTTCTTTATCCATTCATCTGTCAGTGGACATCTAGGTTCTTTCCATAGTTTGGCTATTATGGACATTGTTGCTATAAATATTCGGGTGCATGTGTTCCTTCAGATCACTACATTTGTGTCTTTGGGGTAAATACCCAGTAGTGCAATCACCGAGTTATAGGGTAGCTCTGTTTTCAGCTTTTTGGGGGAACCTCCATACTGTTTTCCAGAGTGGTTGCACCAGCTTGCATTCCCATCTGCAGTGTAGGAGGGGTCCCCTTTCTCTGCATCCTCGCCAACATCTGTCATTTTCCGACATGTTAATTTTAGCTATTCTGACTGGTGTGAGGTGGTTCCTCTTTGTGGTTTTGATTTGTATTTTCCTGATGCTGAGTGATATTGAGCATTTTTTCATGTGTCAGCCATTTGGATGTCTTTGCAGAAATGTCTGTTCGGTTCTTCTGCCCATTTCTTGATTGGATTATTTGTTCTTTGGGTGTTGAGTTTGACAAGTTCTTTATAGATTTTGTATCCTAGCTCTTTTGTCATTTGCAAATATCTTCCCTCATTCTGTTGCTTTTCTTTTGGTTTTGTGGACTGTTTCCGTTGTTCTGCAAAAAGCTTTTTATCCCAGTAGTTCATTTTTGCCCTTGCTTCCCTTGCCTTTGGTGATGTGTCTAGGAAGAAGTTGCTGTGGCTGGGGTGAAAAAGGAAAATGTTGCCGCCTGTGTTCTCCTCCAGGATTTTGATGGATTCCTGTTTCACACTGAGGTCTTTCATTCATTTTGAATCTATTTTTGTGTGTGGTGTAAGGAGGTAGTCCAGTTTCATTCTTCTGCATGTGGCTGTCCAATTTTCCCAATACCATTTGTTGAAAAGACTCTTTTTCCCATTGGACATTTTTTCCTGCTTTGTCGAAGTTTAGTTGACTGTAGAGTTGAGGGTCCATTTCTGGGCTCTCTGTTCTGTTCCATTGATCTATGTGTGTGTTTTTGTGCAAGTACCATGCTGACTTGATATTACAGTTTTGTAATAAGATAGATCATTCCTTGAGTGAGGAGAGCTTGTTTGAAGATTCTAGAAGGGGAATGTAACTACTCATATACCCTTGACTGAAGAAAGGTCCACCTCCTTTGAGGAAGGTTGTCTTCTTTGAATGAATATGCAGCTTTGGGAGGCATGCACTTGGAGCGGTGACAAAGAAAGGGGATACTCACCTACCCAGCTGGATCATCAAAATCAACCCTAGTGATCAATGGGGTGACAGACTTCGCAGCCAGATTGCCTTTACAGCCATATAATTCTTTTTGTAGTGCTGAATAGTACTCCATTATATAGATGTACCACAGTTTATTTATCCATTCATGTACTGAAGAACTTTGTTGCTTTTAAGATTTGACAATTATTGAATAAAGCTTCTATAAATGTCCAAATGCAGGTTTTTGTGTGTACATGTCTTCAGCTTCTTTGGGTGAATATCAAGTTGTGCAATTGTATAAAAGTATGTTTAGTTTTGTAAGAAAACTTCAAACTATCTTCCAAAGTGAATGTACCATTTTGCATTTCTACCATTGTTCCACATTTGGTTGAACACATTTGGTGGTGTCCGTGGTCTGGATTTTGGCTATCTAATAGGTATATAGTCATATCTCATTGTTAATTTAATTTGCATCTTTCTGATGACATATGTTGTGGAGCATTTTCATGTGATTTTTTGCCATCTGTATCTCTTCTTTGATGAAATATATGTTAAGGTCTTTGGCCCACTTAAATATCAGATTGTTTATTTTCTTATTGTAGAGTTTTAAGAGTTCTTTGTGTATTTTGGAAATATTTTCTCCCTTTGGCAAATATTTTCTCACAGTCTATGACTTGCCTTCTCATTCTTCTGATATTGTCTTTTGCAGAGCATGAGCTTTCAATTTCAATGAATTCCAATCTATTAATTATTTCCTTTATAGATCATGTTGTAGTTCTTGTCATACCCAAGGTCAGTTAGGTCTTCTTTATGTTATCTTCTAGAAGTTTTATGGTATTGTGTTTTGCACTTAGATTTTTGATGGATTTTGGGTTAATTTTGTGAAGCATGTAAGGTCTGTGTATAGATTCATTTTTGTTTGTATGTGGATATCCAGTTGTTCCAACACCATTTGTTGAAAGCTATGATGTTTTAAGAAGGATAGAAACAATCTCAGAGTATTCAGAGTAAAGAGACCAAGATGATAAGGAGGCTTTGTACTATGCTATCAGAAAACCACCCTAAGTTTAATGGGGTGCTGAAACTTGAGAAAACCGTGATGGGACTTAATATATGCTTTTAGATATTTAAAGGGTCACTAGAGGAATGAATGATTAGAGTCTTATGGAATTTGAGTGAGTGAATTTGCCAAGCAAATAGAAGGAAATAGGTTGCAGCTCCTTTTCACAGTTTTTTGAAAGCCAGAGATTTCCAGAAATGGGATAGATTGGCACAAGAGGACATGAGTTACCCTTTGCCAGGTGCCTCCATGTGATTTAGTTCATCTCTGGAAAGTAAAAGAACTAGACTATCTAAAACATCTTTAATTTTGTGATTCTGGGCTCCTAAGCCTTGCTTAGTTAGATACACCATTTAACTGTTGTAAATACATAACAATCAAGGAGAATGGTAGCACAATTTAGCTATATTTTGGAGAAATGTAGAAATAGTACTGGGGAAAAAGAAACAAAGAAAAAAGTTACTATCAGGGCATGATACATGAACACGTTCTTAGAGATGGTCTAACTCTACTGTGGACTTTACTAAAGGGCCATTAGCCCACTTTGTAGCTATTCCCACCCCACAGCCATGGTAAGCTTGGCATAAGATCTGTTTAAACCTTTTGAGGCATATAAGCCAGGGTCTGGAAGTGCCAATTACAGGACTGCCCTGCTATCCAGCCCTATGTCTAGACATTCTTGTATCTTCTGCATATTTTGTAAAGATATCATAACCTGGAATAACTCAATGGGACTTCATTTTGTTTTAAAGCAAGTATATATTAAGCATCTATTTTGTGCCAGCTAGGAACTACATTGAAGTTGTCCATGTTTCACAGTTTTAAGAGAGAACAATTTTCAATCATTATTTCATTAGAACTGATTTTCAATTCAATATACTGAAGATTTCCATTCACTGATTCTAAAACTAAGGATTTTGTTCCTAGAGCTGAGGAATTTCATAGTACTCTGATATACTTCAGAAATATGTCTTTTGTGAAAAATTTGTGAAGGAATGAGGCCAGGAAAACATATATCTAGTTCCTAGTTGGAAACATTGAGATGAAACTAATTTTTATTGAACAGGCTGCACGAGTTTATAGTCAGATATAGTAAATATTGCAATTGAAAGCTATAATATTTGTTAATGTTGGCAGCATAGAAGCTAATTAATTACTCTCTCTTTATGTTTTAGATAGGCATGGTTTGCATATTCATCACAGACCATGAGTGACACTCCAAAGAAGTTGGAGCTCAAGTTGAAAAACATGTTGACTGTTACAGGATCAAGTGTCTCCTGGGTAGGTTAGTGTGATAATTTAATTTAATTTATTAATTTATTCAGAATTTAATTCCAGGATAATATTGCTTTTCCAAATACGCTTTCTTTCCTTCTTCTCTCCATTCCTCCTTCTCTTCTTCTCTATAATAAAATTTGTGTCATCCAATTTTTCTTCATGTTTTCATGTCTGCCACCAAGGTCAGAACTAAATTTAGTATTCAGTTATGGAAAGTCACTCATTCATAATTTCTAGTTGACTATCTCTCATCTTTTTAGTGATCATGATTGTAGGTCTATTTCAGCTACTTTGTTTCATATACATATTTATATTGTATATTCTGTCAAACTATTCTTAGAAATGGGCACAATCTGCATGATACATACATTAAAAAATGTAGACAAGAAAAGTGCTATTAATAGATGAAACTGCATTTAGTCTTGAATGTCTTTTTTTTTTTTTTTTTTTTTTATCAAACCCAGCCACCCCATCTCTCCTCCACTACCCCCTAGCAACTCTCAGTTCATTTTCTGAGATTAAGAGTCTCTTATGGTTTGTCTCCTTCCCTGGTCCCATCTTGTTTCATTTTTTCCCTCCTGCCCCCAAGACCGCCTGCCCTTCCTCTCAAATTCCTCATATCAGGGAGATCATATGATAATTGTCTTTCTCTGATTGACTTATTTTTCTCAGCATAATACCCTCCAGCTTCACCCATGTCATGCAAATGAAGGATTTCATTCTTTTTGATGGCTGCACAGTATTCCATTGTATAGATATACCACAATTTCTTTATCCATGCATCTGTTGATGGACACTTAGGTTCTTTCCATAGTTTGGCTATTGTGGACATTGCTGCTATAAACATTCAGGGGCATGTGTCCTTTCGCATCCCTACATTTGAATCTTTAGTGTAAATACCCAGTAGTGCAATTGCTGGGTCATAGGATAGCTCTATTTTCAACTTTTTGAGGAATCTCCATACTGTTTTCCAGAGTGGCTGCACCAGCTAGAATTCCCGTCTGCAGTGTAGGAGGGTTCCCCTTTCCCTGCATCCTTACCAACATCTGTCACTTCCTGACTTGTTAATTTTAGCCATTCTGACTGGTGTGAAGTGGTCTCTCACTGTGGTTTTGATTTGTATTTCCCTGATGCTGAGGGATGTTGATCACTTTTTCATGTGTCTGTTGGCCATTTGGATATCTTCTTTGGAGAAATGCCTGTTCAAGTCTTCTGCCCATTTTTGATTGGATTATTCTTTGGCTGTTGAGTTTGATAAGTTCTTAATAGATTTTGGATACTAACCTTTTATCTGATATGTCATTTGCGAATATCCTCTCCATTTCTCTCAGTTGTCTTTTGTTTTTGTTGACTGTTTCCTTTGCTGTACAAAAGCTTTTGATCTTGATAAAGTCCCAATGGTTTATTTTTTCCTTGCTTCTCTTGCCTTTGGCGATGTTTCTAGGAAGACCTTGCTGTAGCTGAAGTCAAAGAGGTTGCTGCCTGTGTTCTCCTCAAGGATTTTGATGGATTCCTGTCTCACATTGAGGTCTTTCATCCATTTTGAATCTATTTTTGTGTGTGGTGTAAGGAAATGGTCCAGTTTCATTCTTCTGCATGTGGCTGTCCAATTTTCCCAACACCATTTATTGAAAAGACTGTCTTTTTTCCATTGGACATTCTTTCCTGCTTTGTCAAAGATGAGTTGACCATAGAGTTGAGGGTCCATTTCCGGGTTCTCTATTCTGTTCCATTGATCTGTGTCTGTTTTTGTGCCAGTGCCATACTGTCTTGATGATGACAGCTTTGTATAGAATTTGAAGTCTGGAATTGTGATCCCACCAGCTTTGGTTTTCTTTTTCAATGGTCCTCTGGCTATTCAGGGTCTTTTCTGGTTCCATATAATTTTTAGGATTATTTGTTCCATCTCTTTGAAAATAATTGGTGGTATTTCGATAAGGATTGCAGTAAATATGTAGATTGCCTTAGGTAGCATGGACATTTTCACAGTATTTTTTCTTCTAACTCATGAGCATGGAATGTTTTTCCATTTATTTGTGTCTTCCTTAATTTCTTTCATGAGTACGTTATAGTTTTCTATGTACAGATTCTTTGCCTTTTTGGTTAGGCTTATCCTAGGTATCTTATGGTTTGGGGTACAATTGTAAATGAGATTGACTTCTTAATTTCTCTTTCTCCTGTCTTGTTGTTGGTGTGGAGAAATGCAACTGATTTCTGTGCATTGATTTTATATCCTGACACTTTATTGAATTCCTGTATGAGTTGTAACAGTTTTGGAGTGGAGTCTTTTGGGTTTTCCACATGAAGTATCATATCATCTGTGAAGAGTGAGAGTTTGACTTGTTCTTTGTTGATTCGGATGCCTTTTATTTCTTTTTGTCCTTTTGTTCCTTTTGTTAACTGGTTGCTGAAGCTAGGACTTCTAGTACTATGTTGAATAGCAGTGGTGATAGTGGGCAATCCTGCCATTTCCTGAACTTATGGGAAAAGCTCTCAGTTATTCCCCTTTAAGAATGATACTTGCTGTGAGTTTTTCATAGATGGCTTTTATGATATTGAGATATGTACCCTCTATCCCTACACTGTAAAAAGTTTTGATAAAGAAAGGATGTGATACTTTGTCAAATGCTTTTCAGCATCTATTGAGAGGATCATATGGTTCTTGTTTTTTCTTTTACTAATGTACTGTGTCATATTGATTGATTTTCAGATATTGAACTAACCTTGCAGTTCAGGAATAAATCCCACTTGATCGTGCCAAATAATTCTTTTAATGTACTGTTGGATCTTATTGGCTAGTATTTTGGTGAGAATTTTTGAATTCATGTTCATCAAGAATACTAGTCTGTAATTCTCCTTTTTGATGGGGTCTTTGATTTTGGGATCAAGGTCATCCTGGCCTCGTAAAATGAGTTTGGAAGTTTTCCTGCCATTTCTATTTTTTGCAACAGTTTCAGGAGAATAGGTATTAATTCTTCTTTAAATGTTGGTAGAATTCCCCTGGGAAGCCATCTGGCCCTGGACTCTTGTTTGTTGAGAGATTTTTAATGACTATTTCAATCTCCTTACTGGTTATGGGTCAGTTCAGGTTCTCTATTTCTTCCTGGTTCAGTTTTGGTAGCTTATATGTCTCTAGGAATGCATCCATTTTTCCAGATTGTCAAATTGGCTTGTGTATAGTTGGTCATAATATGTTCTTGTGATTGTTTGTAATTCTTTGGTGTTGGTTGTGATATCTCCTCTTTCATTCATGATTTTATTAATTTGGGTCCTTTCTCTTTTTTTCTTTTTGATAAGCCTGGGGGTTATCAGTCCTGTTAGTTCTTTCAAAGAACCAGCTCCTAGTTTCATTGATTTGTTCTACTGTTCTTTTGTTTTCTATTTCATTGAGTTCTGTTCTGATCTTTCTTATTTCTCTTCTCCTGCCAGGTTTAGGTTTTATTTGCTGTTGTTTCTTCAGCTCCTTTAGGTATGGGGTTAGGTTGTGTACTTGAGACCTTTCTTGTTTCTTGAGAAAGACTTGTATTGCTATATCCTTTCCTCTCAGGACTGCCTTTGCTGTGTCCCAAAGATTTTGAACTGTTGTGTTTTCATTTTCATTTGTTTCCATGAAGGTTTTTAATTCTTCTTTAATTTCCTGGTTGAGCCATTCGTTATTTAGTGAGATACTCTTTAGCTTCCATGTATTTGAGTTCTTTCAAGCTTTCCTCTTGTGGTTAAGTTCTAGTTTCAAAGCATTGTGGTCTGAAAATATGCAGGGGATGATCGTGATCTTTTGGTACTAGTTGAGACCTGATTTGTGACCCAGGATGTGATCTATTCTGGAGAATGTTCCATGTGTAATAGAGAAGAAAGTGTATTCTGTTGCTTAAGGATGAAATGTTCTGAATATATCTGTGATGTCCATCTGGTCCAGTGTGTCATTTAAAGCCTTTATTTCCTTATTGATCTTTTGCTTAGATGATCTTCCCATTTCAGTGAGGGGGGTATTAAAGCCCCCAACAATTATTGTATTATAGTTGATATGTTTCTTTGATTTAGTTATTACTTTGTTTATATAATTGGCTTCTCCCATGTTAGGGGCAGAGATATTTAAAATTATTAGATCTTCTTGTTGGACAGACCCTTTAAGTATAATATAGTGTCCTTCCTCATCTCTTATTATAGTCTTTGGTTTAAAATCTAATTTGTCTGATATAAGGATTACCACCCCAGCTTTTGATGTCCGTTAGCATGGTAAATTGTTTTCCATCCCCTCACTTTAAGTCTGGAGGTGACTTTGGGTCTAAAATGAGTTTCTTGGAGACAGAATATTTATGGGTCTTGTTTTTTATCCGTTCTGATACCCTGTGTCTTTTGATTGGGGCGTTTAGCCCCTTTACATTCAGGGTAACTATTGAAGATATGAATTTAGTGCCATTGTATTGCCTATAAGATGATTGTTACTGTATATTGTCTCTGTCCCTTTCTGGTCTGTTACTTTTAGGCTCTCTCTTTGCTTGGAGGACTCCTTTCAATGTTTCCTGTAGAACTGGTTTGGTGTTTGCATATCTTTTAGTTTTTGTTTGTTCTGGATGATTTTTACCTCTCCTTCTATTTTCAGTGACAGCCTAGCTTGATATAGTATCCTTGGCTGCATATTTTTCTTCTTTAGTGATATGAATATACCATGCCAGTCTGCTGCTAGTCTCTGTGGATAGGTGTATTCTCAACCGGATATTTCTACTATTGTATGTTATAGACCTCTTGTCCAGAGCTGCTTTCAGGATTTTTTCTCTTTGTCACTGAGACTTGTAAATTTTATTATTAGATGATGTGGTGTTGACCTATTTTTATTGATTTTGAGGGGGGTTCTTACGCCTCCTGGATTTTGAGGCTTGTTTCCTTCGCCAAATTAGGGAAATTCTCTGCTAAATTTTGCTCCAAGATACCTGCTGCTCCCTTCTTTCTTTCTTCTTCTTCTGGGATCCCAATTATTCTAATATTGTTTCATCTTATGGTATCACTTATCTCTTGAATTCTTCATTTTCCATCATTTGGTCTTCTATATCATGAATTCTCTCTTCTGCCTTATTTATCCTAGCAGTAAGAGCCTCCATTTTTGATTGGACTTCATTAATAGCTTTTTAAATTCAACTTGGTTAGATTTTAGTTCTTTTATTTCTCCAGAAAGGGATTTTATTTCTCCAGAAAGGGATTCTCTAATATCTTCCATGCATTTTCCAAGCCCATCTAGCACCTTGATAATTGTCATTCTGAAGTCTAGTTCTGACATATTAGTAATGTCCCTATTGGTTAGGTCCGCAGTCATCAGTACTGCCTCTTGTTCTTTTTTTTTGAGTTGAGTTTTTCTGCCTTGTCATTTTATCCAGATAAGAATAGATGAATGAGAGAACAAAATACTAAAAGGATAACAATGACCCCAGAGAAACATACACTTATCAAATTAGAAGAGACCTGAAACTGGGGAAGAAGAAAGGAAAAAAACAAACAAACAAAACTATATCCCTATCTACATCGATCTCTATCTATTTGTCTCTATGTATATGATTAGGCTGGAACAGATGGAACAGAGCCACAGACTTGATTTTGGGTATATTTTGGTCTATTAGAAGAAACTGCGTCCCAAAATTTTAAGGAAAGGAAAGCTTATACATGTATAAAAATAAGGCTTTACATGACAAAGGGATGGAATATGACTGTAAAGATTAAAATTAAAAAAAGATTCTAGAAAACAATTGGTAAGATAAGAAGTTGGTTAAAAAAAAAAACCAAAAAAGGAAAGAATGTGATGACGTTGGAGACTAGAAAAGAGCCATGTGCTAGATTTAGGGTATGTTATTATCTAGTAGAAGAAACTGTATCCCAAAATTTTAAAGAAAGAAAAACCTATATGTATACAAAAAATAAGCTTAAATACAATGAAGGGATAGAATATGACTAAAACAATGAAAATAGGAAAATATTTTTTTTACTAAAGTTATTGATAAAATAATTTATAAAACATTAAATTGGGAAAGTGAAAAAATTAAGAAAATAAAGTAAGAAAAAAATAAAATCAAAAAAATTTTAACTTTGAAAGACTAAAGAAAAAAGCCATGAATTCTACGTGATGCGTTCCCCTAGCTCTGAAGTTCCGCAGTTCTCATTGATTGGTGAACTTGGTCTTGGCTGGATGTTCTCACAGATCATCGAGGGGAGGAGCCTTGTTCTATTGATTGTCAAATGTCTTTTCCAGAGGTGGAACTGTCCCGCCCTTGCCAGGGGCCAGGCTAAGCAATCTGCTCAGGTTCACTCTCCGGAGCTTTTGTTCCCTGAACACTTTCCATATAGCTTTGGAGGATGGGAATGAAGATGGCCGCTCCCAGTCTCCGGCCCAGAGGAGCCCAGAGCTTGGGGCCCCAGTTCTCAGTGCATGCTCAGAGAAAAGCAGTCATTCGCGCCTGTATCTCTGTCCTCCAGCCGTGCTCTGTGCTCACCCAGCCTGTGATTGAGTGTTTCTATCTCTGGTGCTTGACGCCATTTGGAGTCTCCAAACCCAGCTGATTCCTGCAGCACGCTCCCATGCTGCACCTTCTAGTGGATGAAAGAGGGGGGTCTCCCCAGATGTGCTACCTGTGGGGTCCCTGCTTGAAAAGCAGTGGCCCGACTGTGCCTTTTTGGATCACCATTTAAGGTAAGCCTGAGCTGAAAGCCCACTCCTCGGCTCCGTCTCTGCAGCTAGCTTCCCTGCTCTGATATCTGGGAGCTCTGCTGCGCTCAGGCACCCCGGGACCTTCTGTGACCCTGTGGGTCCTGAGATCACACTGAGATCAACCTGTGAGGGTTCCACCCTCCCCCCCAGCTTAGCCTCTGGGACAATGTCCCTCAGTGGAGCCATCTTCTAAATTTTGTGCTCCCTGGCTGTACTGCTGGCTGAGAGCTGGTCCCTCCCCCTGCAGTATGTCTTCCCAAATGTCACCTTCGATTTACCTCTCTGTGAGTCCTTCCCTCCAGAAAGTGATCACTTTTCTGTCCCTAGACTTGCTGCTCTTCTTCTCTTCTGTCTGCTGTTGAGTCTGTAGGTGTACCGACTGGTTTAATAACCATCTAGCTGAATGGGACCTGATATCTAGGTCTTCTATTCTTCCGCCATCTTGTTCCTCCCTGTCCCCCATTACACATTTTAAATAGCAAACTCATTCTGGTGGTTATTACACTGTCAAAAATAAACATCATTTATAACTAATTAAACTGTTTACATTTAAATAGCCAAACTATTCTTCTCAATTCATAATTTAAACAATTACTTTAAAGAGATTTATTTATAATTATCACTTTCAATACTGAGAAACCACTATCAGTTTTCTGACTGGGGTATACCAGTCTAGGAGAAAAGTTTTTCAACATTGATCTGGGATACACATTTAAGAATAAGGGTAGATGACTAGAGCCTTCCAAATCCTGATAAACCAAACTAGGTGGGATAATGCCATTTATGAAAGGCCTGAAAGTTAGAGAAATTAAGCTTGATCTAGTAAAAATCAACCATGACCTTTGAAATTTTTTGAGTGTGGAAGTAGTGCAATAAATGGGAAGTGGAAAAGTTGAATAAGAGTGGGCAAGGCTGGATACCCAGGGCCAGGCTCTTAGATCTGGCCAAACTCTGAGGAATGTGGAGGTTTCAGAGGTCTAGAATATAGGAGTGGTGAAGAGGCTGGGACAGAAACTCACTGGCTTCTACCAGAGACTATACATCAAATTAGAATAAAAGCAGTGACAGGCCCAGGGATATCATCCAAAGGGACATCTTCTGTTGGGGGTTGTGAAGCTTATAGGATTTCTTAGACATAGGCTAGGCAATTGTTTTTATTTCCAGGTGATCTTTCTTCATTGGCTAGTGGATTGAGTTCCAGGCTGACAAGACAAAATAGGTGATCTGGACCTCATCACATGTCCCGAGATTGGGGGGAACACCTCAGTTCAGAGCATGTCTTTTCCAGTGTTTGTGCCAAATGTACTGGATATGGGCCGCCTAGACTCTGGTGTCCTGTGTCTATGTGTAAGTGTGTTTATGTGTGTGTGTGTGTGTGTGTGTGTGAGAGAGAGAGAGAGAGAGAGAGACAAAAAGAGGGAGGTGCTCTCCTTGTTTATTCTTTTCCTTAACAATTTTGTGAATCACTCCAGGTATGGGTTCTTTTTTCAGGAAAAGCTGGGCGTTCTGTGTTCTAGAGCTTTTCCTCACAGGGCCTAAGTGGGAATTAGGTTGACTTCTACCCCCTGGGAAATCCTTGCTTAATGTTTTTTAGGTGTGCAGAGTCAGTTGCTTTTTATTGCATGGTTCTGGGTCCTACAGCTGTTGGGTGTTGAGTGTGACAAAATTTTGTTTTTGTCAGGGTCACTGTAATGTCAGAGTTTTCCTCTGAGTAGATTTTGTGGTAGGGAGGGGGAAGCAGACCTATGATTTCTAGATGCCTTACTTTGGACTTACTTATTGCAGTGATGAGGAAGACAGTACCATGACTATTGATTTGTGGAAAACTTTGGACATTAGATGCCAAAAAAGTGTGGGGAGTTATTTGGGTCATTCTCAAAGTCATCACTTGGATTTTGGTAGGTGAAGTTGCCCAAGGTCACCAGGATTGCCTCCACCTCAGGGATATTGGAGATATCTCTCTCTCCTGCCCCCTCTCGCTTTCTCTCTTTTCTCCTTTCTTTGTCCCTCTCTGTCTCTCTGTTATCTCTCATCTCTCCTGTGTCTACCATCTAGTTGATCTAGCTCTTTGTTTAGGCAAGGATCACACAATCACAGCATATGCACATGAAGATATTTCTATTGTCAGAATAAGTAAATTATCTCTCTTTAAAGCTTTATTTAGACTTTAGAGGCCTATTAAAAAGACAGCAGGTGATCCTTTAAATGACACTTTAAGTTATTGTTTTAGTTCAAAATGCTGTTTCAGTGAAATAGGAGTGAGTCTGAATACAGTACTGGTTCGATGCTTTTCCATCAGCCAACTTTCCACCTGGTCTTTCTAGCACCACCACCTACTGAGAGAAGCAACAGGGTCCTTTGGTGAGAGGGACAATGGGGATGTAGGAACCTCCTTTCAAGAAGAGGATGAAAGGATCCAATGGGCATTTAGTTTTCTTTTATTCCTGATTCATTCTTCTTAATAATAGCTGAAAGGTCACCCTTAGAGTTCAGAAAAGTCAGAATGTTACGTGTGATAGAGGATCTTAAGAAAAGGAGTACAGACTCACTAGGAGGAAAACAGTAACCAGTTGTTCAAGTGCGTGTGGGGGGAGGGGGAGAGAAAGAGAGAGAGTGCTTACACTTGGGGGTGCATAGAGCACCTCATGCATTATACATCTTAGAAAGCGTAGGAGCAGCTGGTGCCTGGACAGTGAGTTATGTGATCTCTGAAACATCAAATAATCCTTTTCTGTTCATCTACTTCATAATTACGGCCTGCCAAATTTCCTCTTGGTATTTATTTTAAAAATAAATACCCAGCCAGAACAATTTAACCCTTTGCATCCTTTCCAGCTGTTCCTTTTACATCATTGATCCAAATGTCACCCTTGGGTTGAAACCTTCTTGTGTGGCACTATATTCCATAACCTTTTATTTCACACAGGTCAACACTAGGCTCTTAACTGGTAGTAAATTTCAGGCACTACTGATTCAGGCTGGGCAGCTAGAGGTGAAAGGCTTTATCTCTCTGGAATTCTTGTGAAAGAGCCAGTCACTCAGAAAGCAATTTTGAATCTTTTATACAAAGCAGAGAGATTAACACTTTTTTTTTTTTTAAGATTTTATTTATTTGACAGAGAGAAACACAGCTAGAGAGGGAACACAAGCAGAGGGACTGAGAGAGGGAGAAGCAGGCTTCCCGCAGAGCAGGAAGCCCGATGTGGGGCTTGATCCCGGGTCTCCAGGATCATGACCTGAGCCGAAAGCAGTCGCTTAACCAACTGAGCCATCCAGGTGCCCCGAGATTAACACTTTTACTCAAAACGGTAGCTTTTTCATTGCCTCATTCTTGTACCAGAAGTTACTCTGAGCTGCTGGCTAGGTTCTATGGTCTTTTGGAAGCTTGGTCCACAAACAGGTAATTGTGCTCTTTAGTCCTGTCATTTATTATTGTGATTTTTTTTCAATCACCATTTGAATGCAGGGATAACCATGGGTCAAGTTTATTGTTCATATCAGAGTCTCAGTTAAATTTCATAAGACTCATCACTATCCCTGATCAGCTCTTTGGTACCAACCTGACATTCCTTGATTAGCACCTAGAAAAGATGATGAATTATGTAGGATATGCCTCTTGTCTTTGCAGATAGCTTCTAATGTTCAAGATTCAGAGTAGCTTAGACCCAGTAGACTTATTGGCTGTGGGCCAGTGTAAAATTGCACTTGGAATTTCTCTAGGAAGGAAGTCTACTCTCTTTCCTTTATCTAAATATCTCTACTTCAAGACACTTCTTTGGTCCTGTTTCATCTTGAAATTATTTGCCACTTCCTAAGAAGGACAGAGATAGTTTTGGGGATAAGCAAGCTTCCAGTGGAGGGATCCTCCATATGGATGCCTGGAACCAGTGGAATGCAGAAAGTAGAAGCTGTATGCAGAAAGTAGAAAGCCATATATATATATATATATATATATATATATATATATATATATATATATATATATA
>PITA01015483.1:0-49975 GCA_004023965.1 Spilogale gracilis
GGAATTAACTTAATCAAAGTGAAAGACTATACAATAAAAACTACAAAACATTGCTGAAAGAGACTGAAAAAGGCGTAATGGAAACACACTGCAGAGGGAGGACAGGGAGAAGGACAGGGAGAAGCAAACTCACCACTGAACAGGGAGCCTGACTCTCTGGCTGGATCCCAACACCCTGAGATCATGACCTGAGCTGAAGACAGATGCTTAACCAACTGAGTCACCCAGGCGCCCCTACATGGATTGATTTTTGTATGCTGAACTATCCTTACATTCCAAGAATAAATCCCACTTGATTATAATGCATAATCCTTTAAATATACTAATGAGTTGTGTTTGCTAGTATGTTGTTGAGGATTTTTACATCCATTTTCATAAGGGATACTGGTCTGTAATTTTTATTGTGTCATTGTCTGGCTTTAGTATCAAGGTAATGCTGCCTACATAGAATACATTAAGAAGTGTTCCCTTCTTTTCAAGTTTTTGGACAAGTTTGAGAAGGATTGGTATTGCTTCTTTAAGTGTTAGGTAGAATTCACCAATGAAGCCATCAGGTTCCAGGCTTTTCTTTGCTTCTTAGTAATTATATACCTATTTAGATTCCCTGTTGCTTTATGACTTACTTTTGATAGGTTTTGTGTTTTCAGGAATTTGCCCATTTCTACCAGATTATCGAGTTTGTTGGTATACAGTTGTTCATCATGCTGTATTCTTTTTTTTTTTTTTTTTATGATTTTATTTATTTGACAGAGAGAAACACAGCCAGAGAGGGAACACAAGCAGGGGGAGTGAGAGAGGGAGAAGCAGGCTTCCTGCCGAGCAGGGAGCCCGATGTGGGACTCAATCCTGGGTCTCCGGGATCATGACCTGAGCCGAAGTCAGTCGCTTAACCAACTGAGCCATCCAGGCGCCCCCATCATGCTGTCTTCTAATTCTCTTTCTTCAGAATTCATAGTAATGTCCCACTTTCATTTATGATTATAGTAATTTGAGTGTTTTTTCTTAGTATATGTAGCTAAAGGTTTGTTAATTTTGTGGATCTTTTCCTAGAACTAGCCTTTTCATTGATTTTCTCTGGCTTTATTCTGTTCTCTATTTCATTCTTCTCTTCTCAAATCTGTTTTCTGCTGGCTTTGTTTTTTGTTTTTTGTTGTTGTTGTTGTTTGTTTGTTTTTGTTTTGTTTTGCTTTGCTTTGTTTTGTTTTTGGCTTTGGTTTTAGTTTATTCTTCTTGTTTTCTTTTCCAAAGTTACAAAGTTGGGTGTTGATATGAGGTCTTTCTTTTAAAAAGAAAAAAGTGTTTATAGCTATAAATTTTCTCCTTAATACTGCTTTGTCTGCATCTTTTACATTTTGGTGTGTGGTTATTTCTGTTTTCGTTTTTCAGTAAGTATGTTCTCCTTTGATCCATTGGTTGTTTAAAGGTGTATTGTTTAATTTTCACAGTTTTGTGAATTTTTTTGTTCTGATTTCCAACTTCATTCATTGTGTTCAGAGAAGATACTTTTAAATATATGGAGAGTTAATTTGTGTCCTAACATATACTCTGTCCTGGAATATGTGCCATGTGTATTCTGTTGCTGTTGGGTAGAATGCTTTGTTAGCTCTAGATGGCTCATTGTATTGCTTAGGTTCTCTGCCTTTCCTTCTTTCCTTCTGTCTGCTTTCCTTCTCTCTGGTTGTCCTGTTCTTTATTGAGAGGGTATTAAAGTAACTACTATTGGAGAACTATTTCTTTTCGAATTCTGTCAGTTTTTGCTTCATATTTTGGTGGTGTGTCGTTTGTGTGTAAATGTTTATACTTGTTATATCTTCTTGCAGTATTGAGTCTTTTATCAACTTACAATGTGCTGCTTTGTCTTTCATTTCATTCTTTGATTTAATGCCTGTTTTGTGTGATATCAATATAGTAACGGCTGCTTTCTTTTGCTGATTAAGTGTTTGGAATATCTTGTTCCATCCTTTAATTTCAACCTGTTTATGTCTTTGGATCTAAACTGAGTCTCTTGGGGCACCTGGGTGGTTTAGTAGTTAAACATCTGCCTTCAGTTCAGGTCATAGTCCCAGGGTCCTGGGATTGAGCCCTGCATCAGGCTCCCTGCTCTGTGGAAAGCCTGCTTCTCCCTGTCCCACTCCCCCTGCTTGTGTTCCCTCTCTTGCTGTCTCTCTCTCTCAGTCAAAAAATAAACAAAATCTTTAAAAAAAAAAAAAAGTTAGTCTCTTGTGGCCAACATATAGTTGGATCCTGTGTTTTTATCCATTCTGCCAGCCTCTGTCTTTTGCTTGGAGAGTTAAATCCATTTGTATTTAATTGCTGATGAGGAGGGACTGACTTCTGTCTTTGCGCTGTTTTCTGTATGCCTTATAAAGCTTTTGCCCCTAGTTTACTACATTATTGTTTTCCTTTGCATTTAATTGATTTTTTTATAGTGAAAGTTTTAAGTAACTTTCTCATTTCCTTGTGTTTTTATTTTGTAGCTGTTTTCATTGTGGTTACCATGGGGATTACCTTTAACATTCTAAAGTTCTCAAACTAATTTGAATGTGTACCTACTTAATGTCAATTACAGTAAAACTTGTGCTCCTTTTTAGCTCATCCCCACAGCTTTTTGTTGTTGATGTTGAATCCCTCTACTGAATTTTTCATTTGCTTCTTGTACTTCTCAGCCCCAGAATTTTGTTTATGCTTTCTGTTCTTTTGTTTCCATCTTTTTTTATTGATCTCTTGATTTTTACGTTTTTGTTAGCTCTTTGAGCATCCTTAAGATAGTTGTTTTAAAGTCACTGTCTAGTATATCTGCCATAGGACTTTTTGGGGGACAGTTTCTGTTGAGTCATATTTTTTTCCTTTGGGACATACTTTCCTGTTTCTTTGTAGGTCTTGTGGTATTTTTTTTCTTTCAGAACTATCAGTTGAATCTAATAATGTGGTGACTTGGAAATCAGATTCTCCCCCTTCACAGGTTTTGCTGGGTTTTGTTATTGTTTGTTTATTTTTTTAATTGGTGTGTGCTTTGTTTGTGGTGAGGATCAGCCTGAGGTATGAACCTAAGATCTTGGATATTTTCTGACCCTTTTTCTGGGTGTGTCTGATCACTTTCTAATTTTATTCATATGTGCAGTTGTTTTTGAGTGTCCTATTCTTTAATATCTGGGCTCCCAAAGGGAAAAAAGTGAAAAATGAAGGACGAAATGGGATGCTGGCCCTTTAAATCTTCTCATAGTCCTCTCAGCTAGAAAGAGACTTCTAACAGGTGCAACAGTGGCTGTCACCTCTTTATCTTGAGCCTCTGTGGTAAGAAGCGGCAATCAGAGCATCATTCCTGATATTTTGAGGGTGAGGTCCTTTTTGCCTATCCTAGCACCCACATGCTGTGTGTTAGCTGCTCTCAGAACCTAGGAGTAAGGCATGGGTGGGATGGATAGCTACTCTGGTGAAATTAGAGCTGAAATTACCCAAAATTTGCCAGTTTCTAAATATTCCCCTGGAAGTTGCAAGTTGTTAGCAGACACCGGGGATCAGAATTGTTCTGTCACACAGATCTGCCTGTGCAGTTATTCTCAAAGTGAGGGCACCTTTTCCTGGAGCGTCCCAGTCCTCCATCTCTTAGGATCCTTCCCATCCATCGTGGTTCTTACACACAGTAAGTTGCATCTTCAGAGAGGTGAAGTACAATCAGTGATAAAGGAATGCCATGTAAGATAGACTCATCTTTGGGGAGGGGGACTCCCCGCTGGCTCAATTGGAAGAGCATGCAACTCTTGATCCTAGGGTCATGAGTTCGAGCCCCATGTTAGGTGTAGGGTTTCCTTTAAAAAAAAAAAAAAAAAAAGGAGGGCACCTGGGTGGCTCAGTGGGTTAAAGCCTCTGCCTTCAGCTCAGGTCATGATCTCAGGTTCCTGGGATCAAGGCCTGCCTCCGGCTTTCTGCCTCCTCTCTCTCTGCCTGACTCTCTGCCTACTTGTGATCTGTCTCTGTCATATAAATAAATAAAATCGTCAAAAAAATGAAAGGATAGATTCATCTTTTATTGAGCTACCTGTGTAACTCTGCATAAATTTCTTTTTCAACTTCAGTTTCCTCTGCGAAGGTTAGTGATAGAAGTGCTGATACCAAGCTTTCTGTAAGGATGACTGAAACCATGCAAATGCAACCGCCTTGCCTTGTACTATTGTTAGCCACCCTTTCCCCATTCCCCTCCCCTACCCAAACCAGGTGATTTTAAAGACTGTGGTGCTTTTTACACAGATTAATGGTGGTAATGGTAAGGGCAATTTGTTTTAGGTAAAAGGAATGGGAAAGACGGATATAGAGCTTAAATATGTTGGAACATCTTTTTGAAGCAAAGGATATAGCCCAGTAGCTAATGGAGGCAGAATAAGAAAATAGAGCTGCAGTGATTTTTGAATTCAGTGTATATAGAAAAAGTTTAGCCGCTGCTAAGCTCCCTCCTTCTTTCCCTTCTTTCCTTTTTTTTTTTTTTTTTCAAACGGATAAGCAACTTCAGAAAGGTAACAGTTGAAGAGAGAGACCATAATTACTAGAATAAGATTTCGGAGTTGGGGACAAAAGATGGAGTCGGTGATCCGGGTGGAAAGCTGCAGTTGAGGCTGGAGGTTTCCAGGCCACAGGAAGCTCAAGGAATGTAAGGTTTTAGAATCGTATTTTGTGAGTTTTTAAGGATGTCATTTTTCCTTTGCTTGTTCAGGATTTTGATCTTGGCAAACAGGTATTGTATTACCGTTTGAAGATCTGATCAGATCCTGCTGATAGGAGTATCTCTTATATTTGTTTAAAAGATCAAAGGGCTTATAATTTTCCTGGAAATACTTTTAAAACCAAGATGAGGGGGCTCCTGGATGACTCAGTTGGTTGAGCGACTGCCTTTGGCTCAGGTCATGATCCTGGAGACCCGGGATCGAGCCCCGCATCGGGCTCCCTGCTCGGCGGGAAGCCTGCTTCTCCCTCTCTCACTCCCCCTGCTTGTGTTTCCTCTCTGGCTGTGTTTCTCTCTGTCAAAGAAATAAATAAAATCTTTGAAAAAAAAAAAAAGAGTCTCATGGTTTAAAAAAAAAAGATAAAATCTTTGAAAAAAAAAGAGTCTCTCATGGTTTAAAAAAAAAGATAAATAAAATCTTTGAAAAAAAAAAAGAGTCTCTCATGGTTTAAAAAAAAAAAGATTTTATTTCTTTGACAGAGAGAAACACAGGGAGAGAGGGAACACAAGCAGGGGGAGTGAGAGAGGGAGAAGCAGGCTTCCCGCCGAGCAGGGAGCCCGATGCGGGGCTCGATCCCGGGTCTCCAGGATCATGACCTGAGCCAAAGGCAGTCGCTCAACCAACTGAGTCACCCAGGCGCCCCAGAAATAAATAAAATCTTTAAAAAAAAAAAAAAAAAGGAAGATGAGGGCTCACAATACTATATTTAACAGCCAAGTCTGGCACAACCTAACCTGTGTGAACCTTTTGTTTCCTGAGGGTTTTTAGTTTTGTTTTGTTTAGGTTAGCTTCATTTTACTTCAGTATGGAAGAATGTGGTGGGACATGATTTTTGTAAGGTTTAGCTCTGTAAGGGGCTTATTATTTTCTAAGGTTGAAACTTTGAGGAGTATTGTACTTTGTCAGTTGATTAAAAGTAAATAAGGATTGACTTATGTGAATGAAACTGAATATGCTGTTTTAAAGTGTTAATGTCAGAGTCCACAATAGTTTTTTGCGTATTTAAATTTATTTTTGACCCTAAAACGCAGAGAGAAATGGAATTCTGGATCACAGAGGCTTTTTTTCCTCCCCCACAAAAAAGGATATCAGTATGGGTGAATTTTTTAAAAGTATAACTCTGATTTTTAAATTATTTCAGAACTTGTGATATTTAAAGATGATCTTTAAAATAAAAAATGGAATATGTTAAAAGTTTTAGTTTTCATTTGCTTTCTGTGGTTTAGGTATTAAATTTGACATTTTGTTATGCGTTTGAGCCCTTTGAAATATTTTAATTTGTGAAAATTGTTATTTCATCTCTCTGGTTTCCGTAACTTAAAAATATTCTGCCACAGATGCTTTTTAAGACTTAAGAGTTATAGTGCTAAATTGAATGCCGAATCTGTCTCTGCTTTCGAGGTGCTTAGTTCCTTCTTGGCCTGTGGCCATATGACACCCACACACAGAGCAGTAGGTGGGGTGTGCTGGCTTTATTTTTCTGTCGGGACAGTTGAGGGCTCCTCAAGATTTTCCATCTTCCTTGGAGTTTCACAGCATCTCTTTCTGGTTTTGGCTTGCAACATTCAGCCTTCAAAGATCTTTTGTTTTCTGACGGTTGAAGGAATTGGCTTGATGTTCTTTCTCCCAGACAATTATTTAATTGTTTACAGATAACTGAAAGAAAGTATCTCGTAAAAGTTTCTATGATGAATCCCTTTATTTCAGTGGAAGCTTGTCATGTTGAAATGATTGATAATTGTAATTGCTAGTGATTGAGAGAATTGTTTTTGACCTAAATATCATCAAAAACTCATTCTTTCTTTTCTGGTTTTGTTGTACATATTTTTCCTGTGTATTATAACTGATCTCTCTCTTTCTTAAGTGTAAGACATAGCAGATTTAATGCTTGAGATAGTACTGTTATGCTTGAAGAAATATGCATTATAGAAATTTTCATTTTATCAAAATAATGTATTTTGATAACTGCAGATAACGATGAACCTATCTTATACAATAAAGAGTTTAGAACTTCAGAAACATATCACATCAGCAACCCTAAATAATTCCAGGGGAGCAGTCTAGTGAAGAATATTTTGAATTCTTAATGTAATATTTATACTTACTGGCCTCTTTTGATGATTATAAATGTTTCCGAATATTACCTTGTTTTATTAAAATGTTCTAGTGGATTTTCAAGAGTGAGTTTTCTATGGGGGATACATTTCCATCTTTATTAAGTGAGCCAGTAGGAAAATATGATTTGGTTTCCACAGTTGGTTTAAGACAACCCATCAGCAGTACATCTGTTCCGTAAAGTGAGGTACACCTGGAACATGATAACGCATGATTATTTCTTTACAGAATTGTTTAGAACAGTCACATTAATCAGTCAGTGGGCAACAGTGACCAAGCAGTTACCAGTAGAGACAGTATTGTAAACGCTTTACATGTGTTCATTCATTCATGTTATAAACGTTTCAAATACATGTTTCCCTTTGCTTCTGCTTTCCTTCCCCTTCTTCAGGCTGGTGTCCCTCAAGACACTTACTTTTAAGAAATGGCCGACGTCAGAAATCTTAGTAACTTTTATCAAGATTGTCCACTTAATTTATGGAGCTCTCCATTGGTAATAAAAGTAAGAGAAAAAAGGGGTCAGGAGACTTGAAGTAGTTTCAGGAGGCAAAGAGAGCAGATTCTCTGCAAGAGTGCTGATTTACCCCGAGTGACTGCCCGTCATAAGGGGATATCACAGGTGAAGGAGTGGTGGGGCTTGCTGCCATCGACATTACCATGGTGCCATTTGAGCCAGGCAAAGAGAACCTGAGCAGTAGAATTTAAAAAGACATGGCATATCAAACAAGATGACACATTTTGCCCCAGAGCCAGCAAGAAGATGAAAAACAGCATTTGTGAAGAGGGGTGAAATAACTTGTTCGGGCTAGTGGATAGAAAAGAAGCTTCGTCTTAGATTTCTAAAGAATAAAAGAGAGAAATACAGGTTTTAGACAACGAACTTCATATACAGGATAATAAGTACCGGTCATATCTTTGACTCCATATGCTGGGTTACTTGTGTCTCATGTCAGATGGTGGGCTAGTTTATTATTTGCATCTGTATGTTACTAGGATGTCTGACACGCATTTATTCGGGGGAGTCAGACTGCTCGGGAAAGAGTGTGAACTTTGAAATTTGGCAGGCCTGGACTTGAATCTCAGCTACATGTCTCGAGGAAGCTACTTACTAGACTCCCCCATCCCACCCGTTTTTACTGAGCTATAACGGACATATCACATTATATAAGTTCAGGGTATTTATAACATAATTATTTGATATATGTCTGTATTGTGAAATGCTTACCACAGTAAGGTTAGTTAACAGATTTCCCTGCACACGATTAGCATTTTTTTCTTGTGATAAAAACTGAAGATCTAGCTCTCAGAAATTTTCAAATATAAGATACAAGTTGATAATTATAATCACCATGCTGTTCATTACATCCCCAGAACTTAAAGTTATGCATGTAACTAGAAATTTCTACCTTTAGATTACCTTCACCCATTTCTCACCCCCACTCCTTATTTCTGGCAACCACCAGTCTCCTCTGCTTCTGTGAATTTGTTTGTAGACTTCAAACTACAATAAGTTTGTACAATAATTTGTAGATTCCAAACATACATATAAGTCAGGTCATACACATTTTGTGTTTCTCTGACTTATTTCACGAGGCATAATGAAGCCCTTGGTGTTCATCTATGTTATTGGCAATGGCAGAATTTCCTTCTTTTTTATGGATGAATAATGTTCCATTGTGTACATGTGTATATGTATACACGCACACCATATGTTTTATTTATCTGCTTATTTGTTGGACAAACTGAAGTTGTTTCTATGTCTTGGCTGTTGTAAATAATCCAATGACAATGAGGATGCAGACATCTGAGATCATGATTCCCTTTCTTTTTTTTCTTTTTAAAGATATTATTTTTATTTATTTGACAGAGAGAGAGAGATCACAAGTAGGCAGAGAGGCAGGCAGAGAGAGAGGAGGAGGCAGGCTCCCTGCTGAGCAGTGAGCCTGATGTGGGGCCTCCATCCCAGGACCCCGAGATCCTGACCTGAGCCGGAGGCAGAAGCTTAACCCACTGAGCCACCCACGGGCCCCATGATTCCCTTTCTTTTCGAGGTATACTCAGAAATGGAATTGCTGGATCATATGCTTGTTGTATTTTTAACTTTTGGCGGAACCTCCATATTGCTTTTTGTAGTGGCTGTACCAGTTGACATGACCACCAACAACGGCCAGCTATTCCCTTTCCTTTCTCTACATCCTTACCGATACTTGGTATCTTTTATCTTTTTGAGGATCTCCTTCCTAACTGATACGAAGTGATAACGCACTGTCGTACTGATATACATTTTCTTGATGACTGGTGACACTGAGCCCTTTTTCATGTACCTGTTGGCCATTTGGAGGTCTTCTTTGGATGTCTCTTTAGATTCTTCGGCCATTTTAAATCAGATTATTTGTTTTCGTTATTGAGTTCCTTATATATTTTGGATATAAAACCCTTACTGGATATTAGAAATTTCTTATTATGGAATAAAAATCAAATGTTTGAATCACTTACTATATTATGAACTAGATGTGTGGTTTGAATATATTTTCTCCCAATCTGTAGTTTGCCTTTTCATTTTGTTGATCACTTCTTTTGCTGTAAGCTTTTTAGTTTGATGTAGTTCCGCTTGTTTATTTTTTATTTTGTTGCTGTGCTTTAAGGTGTCACATCTGAAAAATCATTACCAATACCCATGTCAGGGAAGTTTCTTTTTATCTTTTCTTCTAGAACTTTTATGGGTTTTGGCCTTACATATAAATTTTTAAGCCATTTCATATTAATTCTTGTGAATGGCATAGGACAGTGGTCTGGTTTTATTCTTTTGCGAGAGAACATCCAGTTTTCCTGGCAACCTTTATTGAATAGACCAATCTTTTCTCTGTTGAATATTCTTGGCTCCTTTGTCAAATATTAATTGAGTGTATATGCTTAGGTTTTTTTCTGGGCCCTTAATTCTCTTTCATTTGTCTACTTGTCTGGTTTTATGTCAGTACCATACTGTTTTGATCACCATGGCTTTGTAATACTGTGTGAAATCAGGAAATGTGGTGCTTCCTTGCTGTGTTCTTCTTTATCAGGACTGTTCTGGCTATTTTTTTTTTAAAGATTTTATTTATTTGACAGAGAGAAACACAGCTAGAGAGGGAACACAAGCAGAGGGACTGAGAGAAGAAGCAGACTTCCCACCAAGCAGGAATCTCGATGTGGGGCTCGATCCCAGGTCTCCAGGATCATGACCTGAGCCGAAAGCAGCCGCTTAACCAACTGAGCCACCCAGGCGCCCCTGTTTTGGCTATTATTAAGAGTCTTTTGTAGTTCCAGACAAACTGTAAAATTATTTTCTCTATTTCTGTAAAAAATGCCATTGAAATCTTGATAGGGATTATATTGAGTCTATAGACATCTTTGAGTAGTATGGACATTTTAATAGTATTAAATGTTCCAATCCATGAGCATGGACTGTTTCTCCAATTATTTGTGTCTTCTTCAGTTTCTTTCATCATTGTCTTTTTATTTTTAGCATATAGGTTTTTTATCTCCTTGGTTACACTTGTTCCTATGTATTTTATTGTTTTTGGTGTTATTGTAAATGAGTTTATTATTTTTTCAGATACATTGTTCGTGTTTAGAAATACTACTTTTTTTTTTTTTGGTATGCTGATTTGGTATCCTGTAACTTTACTGAATTCATTGATTAGATCTAACAGGTTTTCGTGGAGTTTTTAGGATTTTCCATGGACAAGATCATGTCATCTATAGTGGTGCCTGGATGGCTCAGTCTATTAAGTGTCTGCCTTGGGCTGAGGTCATGATCCCAGAGTCCTGCTTCTCCTTCTCCACCATTGCTTGTGCTCTCTTTCACACGTGCAATCTTTTTTTTCTCTCTCAAATAAATAAAATGTTTTTTAAAAAATCATGTCATCTGCAAACATAATTTTACTTCTTCTCTGATTACAATGCCTTTTACTTATTTTTCTTATCAAATTCCTCTGGCTAGAGGAATGAACTAGCCAAATTCATTCAACATGAGCGTGTTGAATAGGAATGGGAGGAGTGGATGCCTTTGTCTTGTTTTTGACCTTGGAGGAAGAGCTTTGACCCTGTGACCATTGAGTATGATTTAGCCGTGGGTTTGTCATGTATAGTCTTTATTGTCTTGTAGTACAGTATTTTATACCCAGTTTGTTGAGCGTTCTTACTATGGATGTTGAATTTGGTCAGATAGTTTTTCTGCATCTGTTGAGATGAACATATGATTTTTATCCTCAGTTCTATTAATGTGTTGTATTACATTTCTTCATTTGTGTGTGTTGGCCCATCCTTGTTCCTGAGAGATGAATTCCACTTGATTATAGTGTGTGATTCTTCGGGCATGCTGTTGAATTTGGTTTGCTAGTATTCTGTTGAGATTTTTTTGCATCTGTATTCATGAGGAATATTCACATGTAGTTTTCTTTTCTTAAAATGTTCTTATCTAGCTTCGGTATCAGGATAATAATAACCATATAAAATGAGTTTGAGAGTGTTCCCTTGTCTTCTGCTTTTTGGAAGAGTTTGAAAAGGTTTAGTATTTGTTCTTTTTTAAATGTTTGACAAAAATCATCAGTAAAACTATGTAGTCCTGTGCTTTTCTATAGTGGGATAAGATTCAAGCTCTTTACTCATTATTGACCTATTCATATTTTCTATTTCTTCATGACTTAATCTTGGTACGTTGTGTGTTTCTAGGAATTCGTGCGTCTCTTCTAGATTGCCCATTTCTTCTAGATTTCTTCTAGGTTGTCTACTATGAACAACTATATAGCATATATAGCTATATCTCCTTGTATTTTTGTGGTATCAGGTGATTATCAGACATTTCTGAAGTAGATTCTTCATCTATAAGATGGGGATAGTAACACCGAACTCTAGAATGACAAATGAGGTATTGTGTATAAAACATCCAGGAAAGCGTCTGATGCTCAGTCAAGAATAAACAAAGGTGAGTTATTCTTCCAGGGAGAGGCCAGCAACAGTTTTCTCTTTTCCCTTCTTATGGAACAGTTGGAAATTGAGAAGAGAAGACCTATAACAACTGGGAAAGTAGAAATTGTGCTTATAAGAGAGAGGCCACAATCTGTGTTTTATCTTAAATAAATAAATAAATAAATAAATAAATAAATAAATAAATACATACATACATACATACATAAATACATAAATACATACATACATACATACATACATACGTGGCTTAGGAAGAAAAGAATGGTAGGTGGCACCTGGGTGGCTCAGTTGGTTAAGCAACTGCCTTCTGCTCAGGTCATGATCCCGGAGACCTGGGATCGAGTCCCACATCGGGCTCCCTGCTTAGTAGGAAGCCTGCTTCTCCCTCTCTCACTCCCCCTGCTTATGTTCCCTCTCTAGTTGTGTTTCTCTCTGTCAAATAAATAAAATCATTAAAAAAAAGAAAAGAAAAGAATGGTAGTTTTTTAAGGTTATGTGGTTGGATAAACAGTAAAAATCATTTTAAAATATATTTGTTATTTAAGAGTGCCATGCAAAAATGATTAGAAATGAAGCATTGCAGGCTGCCTGAATGGCTCAATGGGTTAAGCATCTGCCTTCAGCTCGGGTCATAACCTCTGGGTCCTGGGATCACTCAGCATTGAGATCCCTGCTCAGGGGGAGTCTCCTCCCTCTGCCCCTTTCCTGCTCATACACACTTTCTCTCTTTCTCTCAAATGAATAAATAAAATCTTTTAAAAAAAAGAAATAAATCATTGTATATTTGGCCACTGAGTACTGTGATTCATATGTAGCTTATAGTCAGATCTTAACAAAATTACACATTGATCAGGTTCAATTATTAAAAGTTCATTTTTTCTCATTTTGAAATTTTAAAACATTTGTATTATAATGGTGTTTTAAAACCTTGCTGTTCATTTTAGCAGTTGAATCAATGACAAGTTATTTTCTTGTTTGGTTTTGTTCAGTGTTGTTGAGCCTTTTTGGCATAGGACTGTTCTATTATGTTGTAATGATTTCTTTTATAATAACAAAATTCATTGAAATTATATTTAAAAGATATGAAAGTAGTGCCAGTGTTTTAGTTTTTCAAAGAAAATTCTTTATCATGTCTACCGACAATTGGGAAATCTGTTTTTTTATTTTTCAAAACTAATGTCATTTTCCTTGTTTACTTTCTCTAATATAATCCTGTAGAGTATTCATTAGACTTGTTTTAATGTATTTTTTTCTGACTTCAGGAATGAAAGCTGTTATCTGAAACTTTCTGAGGGTGTATTTTGTTATGAGATTGCTATGTTGCCTACTTATTCTTATGTCATTAGTTAAAAGTTAAATGAATATGCTTTATTATTTCTAAATAATACAGCATACATAATGAATACTAAATTTTACTTTTACAGCGGCCAGGCAATGTTAGTGACTTAAAAAAAAATGTGGATCTTGAGTTTCTTTTGATTACTTAATCATTGTAAGCATTTATAAACTTTGTTTCTCACTGATATGTTCATTTGAAGATAATACTGTGTGATTTGTGCAATCATATTTGAATAGTTGAAATGTCAGAGAATTGCACATTGTAAATTTCTGTGCTTTGTGGAAATAAGTATGAAGTCTGAAGTTTGGTTTTTTAGTATTTCTCATTTCAAGTGGCTCGTGTTACTAAAATAACATCTTGGTATATGTTTTAGGCCTTTTTCCATGTTAAGTGTGTACTATCTTTTTTAAAAATTTGAGCCTCACTTATTGCTGTCATTTGAACAGGTGTCTCAATGCTTGTACCTACTGCAAAACTAAACATGCCAGAGGGAATTTGGCCAGTTACCCAATTGACGAACTAGTAGAAAGAGCCAAACAGTCTTTTCAAGGTAAGATTTTCTAGAATTATGTTTGATTTTAGCCTTTTTCATAAATTATAGTAGTCTTCTAAATAACCCTTCACTTTAAATACATGATGCTTCTTTAGCTTTCTGAAGAGTTTATAAATATTTTAGCCTGTATAGCAGAACTGTTACCAGATTCAGTCACCCAGGTTCTAGTATTCATACTACTCTTCTTTTACCACTTTTCCACTTTCTTATGATGTATTTTGAACTTTATCACTGATTTTCCTGTCACAGAAAAGACAAAAAATAAAAATTAACTTGATCGTCTGATGTGCATTAAGACTTTTGTGGACTGAGTAAAATACTTTTCAAGATTTCCAGGTCTTTCTTTGGTAATTTTTGGACATTTGGACTGTAGAGTGAATAAGTATTTCCAGGAGTCTTGAAAAAGGTAGATTTTACTATCAGTCAATAAAGGTAACCCTTTTTATCTGCAGAACTTTGAACCAGCAAAGAGTGGTATGGGTAAAGAGTCCTAATGAGAATAATTCTTTGTGTGAGTAGCCCGCTACTTCCGAATCATCACTCGCTGGAAAATGTGATTGTTTTTGCATCTCTCAGCATATAATAAGACTTATCTTTAACATGAGTCACAATTGTGTTGTCACTAAGTGCTTAAACATAGACTTCCTCTTTTGTCTTTGTTTATAATATGTGTGTCTTTACACCCAACATGATAGAATCTATTGTGTCTTAATCTTGTGGGGTAACAGTTATTGGCAGATACTTTTCCTTTTAGCAAGTAACTTGGAGTGCCACGTGCAGTATTTTATACCCTAGAAGTGAAAGTAGAAGTTCTGAACATGTTTATTTAATCTGTGCAAAGTTTTTATCAACATGAATTTGGAATGCTCTTTATAATAGAGAAAAAAGTACCTTGATTGATTTAGTAATACCTTCCAACAAATGTTGTCTATTTTTATAATCTTAGATCATTCCCTTCCTTTATTCACATTCAACTTATATTGAACAAGAAATCAGAGGCAGCTTGTTGACTTCTGCCGGTGTTCTGTTTTAGAGCCAGGTAATTATCTAATATGAAGAACAGTCTGAGTGACTGTCTTTGGTACAACATGACTACATTAAGGCATGTTCAGAAAGGGCATAAATTGCAGAGAAACCTAATCTATTTGAAAAATTATGCCTTTGTTGGCATTCTAAATTGGTGTTTATTTTTCCATATATCTGTCAGAAAATGAAGATATTAAAACTCTATGATCTATCCACCAAACACTGCAAATTGGTAGGAGTATGAATTAGTTCTTTTGAAGTACTTTTCCAGCATTATGCATTTCTACCTGCAGCTAAATGTAACTCTTAAAAATCTTCTCACTTTACTCTGAAAATTTGTTTTAAAGATCTAAAACTGATAAATCACCATCTAGGAAGTGAACATATTCTTTGGCTCCCTTATATCTATCTTCACCTATAACCTCTCCTAACATTTGATGTGATTGCTTCATGACTTAGTATGGACAAGTTGAGGGATTGATTTTTATTTAAATTCAGTTAATTAACATATAGTGTATTATTAGTTCCAGAGGTAGAGTTCAGTGGTTCATCAGTCTTCTATAATACCCAGTGCTCATTATTACATCATGTGCCCTCCTTAATTGGACACATTTATGTATTACACTTGACTTGAGGTGAAAACCAGAAAGGAATAGTCATAGCTTTTATAAACTAGTCATAGATTTTTGGGTAAAGATATCCAGCTTAGTCCTCTGACTTATCTTACTTCCCTTCAGAAATGACCTCTGAGCAATGGAAGTACAGGGTCAGGCTTTACTGTCGCTTAGCATCATCATAGCTAAGTGGGTTGGCCAGTTAAGGTGAAAGTTACAAAGACTGTATTCAAGGTTAGCAGTGACATAGTGTTTATTCAGAGAAAGCGTCCGAAGAGATTTATTTAGTATTGCTTTCATCATCATGAGTGTGTGTTTGGGAGTATGTGCAGTTGTATTGCCTTTTTATTCCCAACCATGGAATGTTGACTGTGAAACATCTTTCCATTGTCTTGTTATCTGTGTATTAGAGCTGAAACTGAGTGCTCCTTTTTGGACTGGTGAGCTCATTTGATTGATGAATAGAAGTGTTACTAAAATATTGAGGGCATAACTTCCTAGGCAAGCCAGGGTGGTTAGGAAAACTTAAAGTCATTAGGTATCCGATGCTCTTTGTCATAGGAGAGTTTAAATTTGAAACAGTGTTCTGCTCCTGACCAGCTGCTTAGGTCTGAAGAACATAGTTGGCCCCCTCCAGACCTTGGTTTTCTTGTTACTGTGACATTTAGTATTGCTTGTTGCTAGAATTCAGGATAACTTACAAGAAGTAATTGACTGGGTTTTTCTTCTGAAGAAGACATGTTACCTAAACTGAGGAATTTAAAGTGAATCCAAGAATCTAATTTTGATGAGAATATTGAAACATCTGTGACAGACATTAATGACTAGAGTCAAATGACACATTTTCTTTTGCAGCTAGAACATGTTTTAGGAAAAATGCCTCTATAGATAGAAACTATTTCATGTGACCATTACCTTTCATTCTCTTAATTTGAGAAAAGCAAATTCATGCTGAGCATGGCCTTACGTTCTTTTTCCATTATCGAAGTACCCGTTGATAGCTTACATTTTAAAAGCATTGAGTTAGTTCATTAACTTTTTTCCTGCCAAAGACATTGGGATATTACTGATCTTATAGATTTTCTGTATGTGATCTTTAAAATTGTGAAGAATAATTATGAAGGTAAATAGGAGAAATTCTCTCTTTGTGACTTTTGCATATTTAGTTCTTAATAATTCAGGTGTTTGGAATATCCTTTGAGCTAGAACCTCTTAAATTCTGCACGACACCGTTATTTTTAAATGGCCCTCTAATAATAAACAGTATGGTTCTTTGAAAGGCTGCTTTAGGATGAAAACCCTAAATATGCTGCCAGTAAATTTTAGTATTATGAAAGCCACTCTGTCGGTGGAAGTTAAATTTCTCATCCTGAAAAGTACATTTCTTTTTTGTAAAGTTTTTGATGACTGTGTGTTAGAAATACCAAATGACTTCTAAAAACTCTGTACCAGTTGTAAAATGGGGATAGAACCCGTATTGCCTGTCATATGATACAATAGAGCATAATTTCCTTCTGAATAGCATATTTATGAAACATGTTATATTCATAAAAATTTATTTCTTAGTAGTCTAATGAATGAAGAGACTAAGGGCTGACCCAAAGGGCAAGGGAGCATTCAGAAGAGATTCTGAAATAATCATGAAATCATTCTGAATATGCAATGGATTCCCAAAGCACCAAAAATACACTGACTATACATTGAGCTGCCAAAGAATGAGAGAGCTCATTAAATTCTGAATGGATATCATTAAAATCAAAAGTATATTTTTAAATGGAAACTTTAGTTTGCCTTTTTCAAAAAATACATACATATATAATATGTATGTGTTTAGTTAGAGTTGATTTCCTAGCTGTTGTTTTTTTCTTTTTCTCTCAACCCAGTCCCCATGACATTTTCACCTTCTCACCGTGTTTATCATTTTTGTGGCCAGTTCTGAATATGAATGTAAGGTTTATCAGGTAACTTGAGCTTCTCCTTTCATTGTTCTAACAGCCTACAGGGAAACCTTCCCCCTCACCTTCTCACCTCTGCTGAGATTTAGGTTTTAAAAATTCCGGGCATTGCGGTGCTTGGGGACCGGGTTTTGACATGGTTGCATTTTAGATATCTAGAAAAATATGTCAAGCTGTGACTAGGACTTTGTTGGGGCCAGAATGAATTTACAAGCTAGTGTTTTCTAGGATATTTGTATTGATTTTTCTCTAGCAGCTAATCAATCAGTTTCAGTTATATAAGTGATGGAGCAAACCTTTTTAAGTGTGCTGGGTGAGTGGTGTGGAAACAACACCTTTCACTGCTGTCTCTGGAATCAAAATGTAGAGATGATGGATGAGCTATTTTTATAGCAATTGTGTGCTTTTCTAGATCTCATTTGTGTGTTGCTACTTTTTCTCTCCCTCATAAATCTGAAAAACCCTTGCAGGATAAGTGGCATAAACCAGTTATGGAAAGGTAAATAAATTAATATGAAATATTCAGAGCAGGGAGAAAGTTTCTTGGTGTTTAGTGATTTTAGTATTAATGTTGAAATTAAAAAAAATAATTCTGGGTTTTGTTTTTTTTTTTGAGATTTGCAAAGATACTGTCCTTTGTGTGTAAGATTAATTACAAAATGCAACTAGAAGATATTACCTCTTGACCTTTTAGGTAGGGAAGGATATGAGCAGTATTTGGTTTTTGCATATATGAACTTAGATTGTTGAGTTTTACAGTTTTTATCAAGCCACATTTGACTCATCACTGTTAGCGGTGATCACTATGTATTGATTCTGATCTGGGATAAGAAAAGACACCAATAGGGGCCCCTGGGTAGCTTAGTCATTAAGCATCTGCCTTCGGCTCAGGTCATGATCCCAGAGTCCCAGGATTGAGTCCCACATGGGCTCCCTGCTCTGCAGGAGGCCTGCTTCTCCCTCTCTCACTCCCCCTGCTTGTGTTCCCTCTCTAGCTGTGTTTTCTCTGTCAAATAAATAAAATATTAAAAAAAAAGAAGAGACCAATAACTGTATTCTGTTAATTTATATGGCAGTTACTTAAATGTCTCGTTTACTCCTTTATATTTTTATTTGTGCTTTGTTGACATAGAGAAATTTCTTTCTTCTATAGGATTAATAATGTTAATTTACATGTTTATTATATACTATCAATTTCCAAGGTGGATTTTAGGCAGCTTACGTTAAAGGATTGTACATGTGGGCACCTGGGTGGCTCAGTCATTAAGCATCTGCCTTCGGCTCAGGTAATGGTCCCAGAGTCCTGGGATCGAGCCTCACTTTGGGCTCCCTGCTTGACGGGAAGCCTGCTTCTCCTTCTCCCACACCCCCTGCTTGTGTTCCCTCTCTAGCTGTGTCTCTCTCTTTCAAATAAATACATCTTTCAAATAAATAAATAAATCTTAAAAAAAAAAAGAAAAAGAAAGGATTGTGCACATAATGGACCCTGAAAATAAAAGCTGTTTAAAATGTTGTATTATGTTTGCAAAGTAAGAAGATAATTTTACAAACTGGTGGGTCCTGGCTCCATAGGAGAATAAAGAAATATAGCGATTTTTATACTTTGATATGAGTGTGTAAAAGGAAGTATATAGTTTATAATGAGCCAGGTACATGTTTTAAGGCTGTAGACACTAAGAAGAATTATTTTTCTTTCATAAGAGACATTGAATAATTTAATAAAAATATACAAAAATATATGTAAGTATAATAAAAATGGTTTTAGCTGGTCATATATAAAAAATTCAAGATATAATCTACACATGGCCTTTTCTTCTATTGATTCTTTAAAAAAATCCAAGATATAATATTAAATTGTAACTTTTCAAAAGAATTTTAATGGGAGAGCTAAATAAATGTGATGTGCTTGATACATGGCAGGAGGACATGATGTCTACATGGTTATATGTCACACATTCGATTTAAATAAACTGAGATTAATCAGTCTGATTTCCGAGAATGCTAGTTAAGCAGAGTCTGATGTACCTGGCCTTTGCCTCTTCAGATCTGTGAGTTTCTAGGACAGTGGTGTTCAAGTCTTTTTTGTTTGTTTGTTTAAGATCTAAAGGAAATTCTTTCTTCAAATGAAATTTGAAAAGTGAAAGCTGAGCCAGCAGGGTTTCAGTGGAGGTGAGGCCCTGTTCAGTGAGCCCCTTACCTCGGAGGCCTGGCCTCGGAACCTTTAGAACCCAGCCCACACTGGCCGGCTCACATTGGTGATTCTCTGGGGCACGGGTTTGCTCCCTCTGCGCACAGAGAGCATGCCCGGGAAATACTCTGCAAGCCGAGGTGCCGTCAAGCGAAGATGCAGTTGCCATTAATTTATATGGAAAAAATCTCGAGTATTTCCCAGACCCCCAAAATAACCCCTCTTCGGCTGTCCTGATATGTTAGGACGGACACATCTTGCCAGCGGATCTCGGAGCTAAGCCCCGGTGCTCACAGACACCGTTGAGCCGGGCGCAGTCCTGGGAAGGGGCTGTGAGGGGCTGCCCGCTGCTCCTGCCCCGGGTGCACACCCCTCCTAGTCTGGCTGGCTGCAAAACCCTGCGGAAGGCTGTGTTCACTGCTCACCCGTTGGTTTTTGTTTGTTTGTTTTGGTGAAAACGAAAATCCTCTTTGGATTTCTTGCAGTTAGCAAAAAACAGGTAGTAACGTAGGCCTTTGCTTAAAGCAAGGTTGGCCTCACGTGGCCCTCGGGACAATGTGAGATTCCTGTATTCTTTAACGCTTTCTTGAAAGGGCTGGGTCATAAGTTTTTTAGGCTTGGTGGACCCTAAGGCCTCTCTTGCAACTGTTCATTTCTGCCCCCGAAGCGTGAAAGCGGCCAGAGACAACACATAAATGAATGGGTGTGGCCATGTTCCATCACAGCTGTATTTATGACAGGAATTAGGGATGAGAAGGTTCATTGGTCACCTCTGGGGAGAGCTACTCAAACTAGGGAAGACTCTGGCAGAACTTCCCCTTGTTTCTAATATGCTAGTATATGTCATAGATCCGTCAGAGAAGGAGGGTGTGGTCTTTAGGGTCTGACATTGATCTAGAATAGGTTGGTTTTCTCAGTCTGGCTGCCCATTCTAGTCACTTGGCAGTTACAACACTGAAACCAGACCGGTGCCTGTGGCCTGCCCTTAACAGTCGCAGCACACCTCCTGTGCCGGGGAGCCCTGCGCTTTGGAGAATACAGGTGAGTCTGCTGTAGCGCCGGAGCCGAGGACTAGGTTGAGAACCATTCATTCGAGAATTGTTGGTTGAAGCTATAAGATGAACTCACCCTCTTCCTCTCTACTGAGAGGGATCTCGCAGAGTACACCCTGGTTGATGAATAGGGAATGAGGTGACTTAGGGAGGTGGGAGGGGCAACACAAGTGTTGTCAATTTGCTGACCCCCCCCCCCCCAGTGGATGGTTTCGGAATGCAAAGGTGCTTATTTAAGTTAAAAGGGGCACTGGTTTTTGTGATCCCCTAAGGTATCACAAAAGGGTCAACTGACACTACTGATTATTTATTGTGCTGTCTGGGAACTAAAAAGATGAAAAACAAAACAACAAATACATGGTTCTTGTCACTGAGGAGCTCCTTCCAGTTTAGAAGGACAGGATAGCAAGTTGGGCTAGTGAAAACTAAAATCCCCAGAACCAAGAATCAGGTAACAAAAATCACTGAGCCTTGTAACGTATATAAGCACCTGGATTTCCGAAGTGTCCATTTTGGACCTGGGGCAGTGTCCACAGATTGGCCACATATGCGTTACCTCTCCACCTTCTCCAACTCCGGGTGTGTGTTACCAGTCAAACAGGGCTTCCCCTCACACTCCTTCTCCGTGGAGTTCCCGTCAGCCACCAGCATTGGAGCGTGCTTAGAATCCTAAATAGAATCTACTTGCTCTTCTGAATCTTGGGATCTCTGTGATGCTAGCAGTCTGTGAGAGAGACACATTGGGCAATGACTCCTTCACTCAAGTTAACTGTTGCAACTATATAGTTATTTTTCCATTCATTTGGCAAGTATTTATTGAGCATTTGTCAGAAACAGTTTGTGTTTCTGCAATAGGCACATGCTTTAGAAAAGAGGGGATGACAATACATTATTATAATCTGCCTTTGATTACTTCTGCTGATAAGTTAGGGAGGCCACTGGGTCAGGTTTGCTGACCCTTGAGCCAACCGCTTACCTTCTGTGTGGGAAACAGGATGCCGTCCTGAGGCTGTTCAGCAGAATGGCATCTGTTCATAATTCTCTGAATTTTCCTAGTTTAGAGAACATATAATCCAAAGTACAGAAACCTTGGAGCTTCTGGGAATACCTTTTTGTATCCATCCATCGGAAATCTAGAGTGTCATCAGTCCCTCACTGTTACTGGAGTTACATTTTTTGGCTCCATTGTATTCTGCAAAACAACTTGCCAGTACGCAAGTACAGGATTATATTGAAAATAACGAGACCCTGGGGAAACAGAGGAGAATAGAAAAGTCAAGTGTTGTTGGGGAATTGCATCAAAAGTAGGCTATTGTTACAGATGAAGTGTAGACTGAACTTCTGGAAGCTTGTCGTCTATAAGGAAAAAACCCAACTTAGCATTCGATTGGTAAGATTCTCACATGTGAGTTTGTATAGAGAGTACTCGGAGATGTAGTGCTTCTGAGCAGCAGTCCTCTAACTCTGAAATTCGTGTCTGCTTTCTTAAAGTTGCACATTTTGGCATTCATTGTTGAAACTTGTAGCCGAGCCCTGAAAAGCATAACAAAACTCTGAAAGGCTTTCTGGGGAGGCTTAAACAATGCATCCTAACTAGTGTGCCTTTGTGGTGACCTGGTCGCACTTCTGAAGCCCGCCTGCGAAGGAATCCTGCAGTAGAGACTGAGAGCACGGGCGTTTGTAGACCCTGGGTTATCTTGCAAGATGATGCATTCGCGTGCGAGAAGAAGATAATAACGTTTGTTTGTGTTTATTTGTATTTTCTCCTCGTTGAAATTTTCCTTTTGCATATATTTTGTACTGTACATAATACATTAGTACAAAAGTGCATGAGTTTAATTAATGATACGCCTCTGTGGGGATGTATTCTTAAATTTTCTGATGGATTCACGAAAGCTATTTTTCAAAATTCCGAGACCAGTGATGTAGAGGAACACATGGCCCGTTTCCCACCATAAATGTAGCGCTTTCAGCCGGCCGTTTGTTCTGAGCAGGGCGGCGGAGTGCTTTGCTCTCTGTTATGGTCTGAAGGTGCTCGTATTCTGTTTTGCTTGAGTGCAAATCCTTCTGCTTTTGAGATCAAATAAACAAACAATGAAGTTTATGTCTTTGGGAGGAAAACTAAGCACTTAATGAAGATTCTTGCCGTGCCTCTCTGCCCTGAGATGGAGACTCCTTGTCTTTGTTGGCACCTTTCCCCTTCCCTTCCATCTGCGGTTTAGGCTGGAAGGCTGGGCCAGGAGGCCGTGGGGTCAGGCTCATGCGGCAGCCTGCAGGTTGGTTTGGTAGGTGCTCAGTAAATGTTGGAGGAGTTGCTAATCCTGAATTGGTGCGGCCTGATGAAATTCCATATGCGACTTGGAACCTGTAGTGAAAATACAGCCTGGAAAAGCTCAGTTTTAAAGTGGGCAAGCAATATTGCTTCGTTTCAGCTTTTCTTCAGGCATAACTGAGTATTTGTGTCTCGTAACACAGTCTTGATTTTATGACACCAGATATTCGTGGTGGTGGCTTTCCAAGATTTGCAACAGAAATAACTTACTTTTGGAAACTATTTCCTGAGAGTTGATGGGTATCTATCATTTTCTCTAAGTGAGTACATCCCACTGAGGTCCATGTGTATAGTTATAAATAAATACATATTTGCTTTGATTTTTTTTTTCTTTTACTGAACAGAATTCTGCAAAAGATTTTTTGATGACAGGGATAGAAGTTAACCAGAGGTTTGCTTTCAGCATCTGAACTGAGGCTGATCTGTCTCCAGGATCATTTTGGTGAACTTTAAAGGCTGCAAGTTAGTTTTGGAAGGTTGTTTAATGGAATTTTAATAGCCCTGGAAAGATGGGAAAGTGATAGTGCTACCTGGTGGTTTGTAAACCCAACCTTCGTGAGATGTTTTCTGGGCAGAAGTGCTACTTTGTGATGCCAGTAGCTTTTATTGATTCTGTGGAGTCTGCAGTTTTCCACCACTGGCTGTCAATTCATTCCAGCTGAAAGATTATTAAATTTCTTCTCCTGCTTGTGTGGATATTAAATTGCAGTAAACATACTTGCACAGTGTCAGGTATGGCGAGCATAATTTTCTGCATGAAAAAATTATTTGTTAGTGGGACGTTGGCTGTTCTGCTAGGTTATAAATTTCTGTACTTCTTTTTATTTGTTGCTCTCCATTTATTTTTATACACACACACATGCAAGCACACACATTTATTTATTTGTTTATTTATTTTATTTCTTTTGGTGAATTCCAACACATTTCTTGTTATTTGTAATGTAAGAAAGAAAAAGTTTGATTTAGAATGCTGCCTTTAAAAAATAAGCCCCCTTTAGCTCATCATTTCTGATGTCAGCAAAAGAAGGATAAGAACCTGGGGGTAAGAGGGTTTAACCTGAGGAAATATAATTGGGGAAGAAGGAGCAAAACATGATGAAAGAATGAATTCAGTGAATCAGGGAAAGAATGAATGATTATAGGATTATACACTCTACATACATCTTTTTGATTTGTTCAGTTTTAGTTGAGGAAAGTGAAGGATGGTGCGGCAATAATCATCTATGTATTTAAAATCGCACTTTCTTTCCCACTCCCTCTGCCCCTCACCTCTCTTGCACTTTCTTTCTCTAAAAAAAAAACTCAAAGCTTACAAAAAAAAAGGGGGGGGGTGCCTGGGTGGCTTCCACAGTGTTGAGCTTTGGACTCTTGATTTCAGCTCAGGTCATGATCTCGGGGCTCCGAGATCGAGTCTCACGTTGGGGTCCGTGCTCAGCAAGGAATCTGCTTGCAGTTCCCCCTAACCCTCTGCCCCTCTCCTCACTTGTACTTGCTCGCTCTCTCAAAAATAAATAAATAAAGCTTTAAAAAAAAAAAAAAAAAAAAAAGACAAGTGGTCAGATTCCCAATTCAGTAGGTCTGCTGTAGGCTCAGGGATTTGCATTTTTCAAATGAATCACTCCACATGACTCAGATGCATGTGGTAAGGACCACTTCTAGAATCTTTTGTCTAGAAAACTTTCTTCATTAAATAAATACAGTGAGTCATGGAATCAAAATATTCAGTGGAAGTGGAGAAGAAACGCACCATTGATGAGAAGCAATAAACTAAAACTCTGCCTATTTTTCCCACATAATAGCTGCACTGTGGGCACGGGTTCCTCCCACACCCGACCTCGCCTCAGCATACCATGTGCAGCTTCAAACACAGGTTCCGAAGCTCCACCTCCAAAGATTCTGGTTCTGTGAGCTAGCTGAAAGCCGAGGAACATTTATTTTACTTTATTATTTTTTTAAGAGCTTATTTATTTGACAGAGAGAAACACAGCCAGAGAGGGAACACAAGCAGGGGGAGTGAGAGAGGGAGAAGCAGGCTTCCCGCCGAGCAGGGAGCCCGATACGGGGCTCGATCCCGGGTCTCCGGGATCATGACCTGAGCCGAAGGCAGTCGCCTAACCAACTGAGCCACCCAGGTGTCCCTGAACATTTATTTTAAAAGCCGCACAGGTTTGGGAATCACCAGCCTAGATTTTTTGGGGGGTGATGTGGTAGTTTGGTTCTCTTGGATATATAAGTTTGTATTGCTTTTTCTCTCTTTAAACATAATTTTTTGGACTCAGTTTGGGTTGAGCATTTCGAAGCAGAATATCACACTGCCATAATCAGAGGCACAAGGAGCATTTCACTCTCAAACATATTTTATAAAGCAAATATATGTGGATTGTAGAAATAATTCCGTACTGTGTGTGATCATGATTGAAATAATTAATTAGCTATTTGTTTTTATAGGCTTATAAAGAATATGTCCATTTGTATAGTTTGTAAAATATCTTTATTTCCTCAAGATAAAGTATGCTTTTGTTTATTTTTCCTTATTTGAGAAGAATAAATTTAAGAAATGCTGAATGTATATTGGTAGCTGAAATCCCATTTCTCTAGTTCAGAAAGCACTTAATCTTGATATATTTGCATGATGGAGTATTACACAGTTTTGAGTATTAGTGTTTGCAAAGTTTATGATAACCTGGAAAGTGTCGTTTCATAACTAGTTTAAAAAACCTGCTGTAGAGGCACCTGGGTGGCTCAGAGGGTTAAGCATCTGCCTTTGGCTCAGGTCATGATCTCAGGGTCCTGGGGTCAAGACCTGCATTGGGCTTTCTGCTCAGCAGGGAGCCTGCTTCCTCCTCTCTCTCTGCCTGCCTCTCTGTTTGCGCTCTCTCTCTGTCAAATAAATAAAATCTTTGAAAAAAAACATGCTGTAAAATCATATTTGCTTTGTAGTCACAACTATTTTTAATAAGCAAGCAAAAATAATTAAGTATAGGAAAAAGGAGAAATTAAGCCATAGGTTACTTTTGTTGGAGGAACAAAAAGCATATTAATATTTTTTTGCTTTTAATATTTTCTAAATTTTCTATAAGTACATATCCTTTTGGACTGCATAAACACAGTTCATTTTTAAGGAATTGTATATTTTAAATGATCAGAGTTTTTCCATTTGGAAAATTAAATCACACATATTTGAAGTAGAGCCACTTTTTATTTCTTGACTGAGATATGGGAAACAGAAATGTGACCATTTAGAACACTTGGTGAACTGAAACTTATTTGTACCTAACGTTGGAATTGATGGATTCTCTTTGAGCACAGGATAGCCTGATATTCTGAGAATTTACTTTTTACAAATGTTAAACTCTCTGTAATGAAGATTTCTTCAGGAGAAATCTGGAAGGCCCCTGGCTTAACCAGTTCAGCTTCCTGCCCTGCTGTATGGTTGAAAGTGCAGTTCTGCAAATAAATCAAAGAAGAGCTGGCTAGTGGGGAACCTTTGCCATGGTCCTTCACCCTCCATATTCAGATGAGGAATGCAGAGCCCAGTAAGGACAGGGAACTTGTCTAAGCTCTGGTTCACTCCCCAGTTCCCTCACCACTATCCTCAGCTTCTTTGGCTCTGTGGAAGAGCATTAAGAACATCTTTGAATGATAGTTCAGAGGATATGGGGCAGGGGTGGGGGGAGACATGTGAGCAGGAGAAGTTTAGGGAAAGAAAAGCTATGGTCTAGAAGACTAAGTGGTAGCTTCTTAGAAGAGCAGCGACTTGCTTGAGTGCATGGAAGGTGGTTTGCATTTGGAGGAAAATGCAGTCAAAAACGCAACTTTGGCAGCAAAGCTCAGGAGGTGCCATGGGATGTGGCTGTCTTCTCCATTCCATACTCCTCTTGCCTATCTGTCCAGCCATGACTGTCTCTCCAACCCTCATTCCTTACTTCCTTGAGCATAGCCCTGGCTTTTCCCCTTTCTTTGACACGGTTTACCTGTTTATCTGTGGTCTTTGCACCGCTGTCTCTTTCATAATAAAGTCGTAGCTTCAGTGTCACCTCTTCATGGGGCCCTTCTTTGACTGCCCTATTTAAGGGAATCCTTTCCTTCTAATTCTCCGTCATGTCACACGTTTCCTCCAAAGCATTTGTACTTCATACTCATTTGTTTGTTCATTTCTTGATTTAAAAAAAGTTTTGAGAAAGTAGTCAGACCGCCTGTTTTATTCCTCCCTGGATTTTTAGAGCTTGGTGTAGTGCAGGGCAGACAGTAGGTCCATAGTAAAACTTGTTGAATGGAGGCATGAATATAAATCATGGCCTCAATTAGTGGAATTCTATTTAGATCTATTTAAAAACACTTCTCTTAGGTATGCTATTTTCTTTTTAGAGCATAACCTAAGCAACAGAAGCTATATATATATATGTATGTATATATAGTTTGCATTCTCATCTTGTTAGGACAAACCTATTTGCTTTCTAAATCCCTTTTCTGGGGGTGTGAGCTGACAGGCTTCCGTGGTGGGCAGGGATAGTAGCCTGGGTCCATGAGTCATGTCTGCTACAGGATTTGTGCAGACACAGGTGCAGCTGATACGCAGAACAATCATGGCCCAGAATTATTGTGGGAAGCTGAAGTTCAGACCCAGAAGGGTAACCCAGAAAGGCATCAAAACAAACGATCAGAGTCAGAGATCAAAGCCAAGTGTAAACCTAGGAGAGTGGGTTGTTTCTCCAATCACATGTAGAGAAATGGGGGAAAGTCCTAGCTAGTTCATTAGAAAGGGCTGCATCTCATGCCCCTGGCAGAGTGCAGGACTGGGCTCATGGTTTAAAGGCTGCGCGTGCAACGGACAAAACCCACTGTTGGCATAAAAACTCTTCAAAATATTTAACAGTTCATGTTTTCTTCTCCCTAAAACCCTGCGGATAAACTATTGAAATCCTAGGAGACTGTTAACTTGGTGGCTCTCATTTAATCACACCTCTCAGTGTTCGCACTTCGTGTAGATAGGACCCCTCCACATTCACGGTCAGCTTGCCCGTTGTGTGTCGCTTCGGCCAGTGGATTCTGACTGCCCTGTGCACTGAGGCTGTTCATGCAGACGCTGGTTGGAGCACCGAGCCGCCTTGTCAGGAGGTCCGGCTGCCCTGCTGGCAGTATCCTGTGAATGGGGAGATGCGTAGCCGACCTACACCTCTTCTAGCTTCTCCGCTGAGACCCACGACTTGTAAACGAAGGAGCCGTGTTGAACGTTTCAGCTACCACACTGATCAAAAGAACTGCCTAGCTGAGCAGGATTGTATCAATAAATTATCGGTTTAAACTAACTTTTAGTGCAGTGTGTTGTACGGGCATAAGTATATTGTGTGTAAGAATGTATTTTAATATAAAAATTTCATTATACCTTTATTATATTTAGAACACCTTCTAAGATTAGCCAAATATATCCAGGATTGCTCCTCATTAAATGAAATATGGTGGTAATAATAGGATTATGGTTTAAACAATTACTGGCCTACCACTAGGAACTATTAAGCACAGAGAGAAGTAAAATTCAGAGCCTTGTAGTTTACAGCCTAATATGTAATCCATTATGTTACGGGCTGCAGGTAACCCTAAGGGGCTGTGGCATTTTGGTTCAGACAGAATAGCTTAACTGCTGTTTTTGTAGTTTGTTGGCTCTGTGGCCTTAAGATAGCTCTTCGTTTTATCCTTTCTCAGCCTCAGTTTTCCCATTAGCCAATCAGCACAAATATGAACCAAGCCAATGTAATGCTAAGTCTGTGATACTTTGAGAATACTAATATGTTATTCTTGACCATATAGTAAGAGAGGAAGAAAGAGGAAGAACAGGAGAAAAGAAGTCAATGCCTAAGAAAATGCTGTTGCCGCTTTGGCTGACTTTTTTTTTTCTTTCCACCTGTATTCTGTGTGGACTCGTTCACATACCCCACCTGCTTTGGTGTGCCTATGCCTGGGCTGCTTTTCCGAAGCAACACTGGATGCTGGACGTGCTCCTCCTGCCTCAGAGTGCAGGCAGATCACTCTGGAATTTTGGTAGCCTCCTGGGCGGGGCCTGAGATCACACTGGGTAAAAAGGGCCTGTAAGATGACCCTTAGCCTTTTGGTCTTAAGTCTCCTCTTCAGCCACCAGTTCTCAGCATTCTGCCCCACATTATGTGTTCTTCAGTCACAGAATTTTTTTCTTCATACATGAGGGGTTTGTTTCAGTGTTTGTGTTCTCCACTTTCCCTCCTCTGTGACAGGGTCTGCTTGAGTCTGACTTACCTTTACGTCAAGCTAGTGTTCAGTACGTGTGTTTTGCGTGCGCACGTGCCCTTGAGAGTCTTGTTCCTGTAGACGGCAACTTCCGTGCCTCGCCTTACCCAGCGGAAGTAGCGAATGCCCTCGGAGAGGACCTCTTCGCTGTCTGGCCATGGAAGCTGGAGTTTGAAGGACTAGTCAGCCAGTGCCCTGATTGGTAGTGAGAGAAAGAGGTGAGCTGATTTACGGAGGACAACACGGATTGGGCACAGTTAAAACTATTCTTTTTAGGTGGATATTAACGTACATCCATCCAGTATTATATTAACAAGTATAGTGGCAAACTAGGTAATATTTAAAACAAAGTGAGTCCTTTACATAGGAAATGTTGAAGAAAACTGGAACCAAAAAGATAATAGCCATTTTGTTTGAAAAAAACGGGCTGCTGCACATTGTATACAAGTGAATTCATTTCTGTATTTACATCTGTGTTTCCTCCGGTTACATCTAGTCTCTGTTTTTCAGATTTGAGATAATTTATATGTAACAGTGGACCTTCACTTACAGTTGTATGACTTGAAGACATAATTTACTGTGTAATTAGTTTTGGTAAAAAAAAACAGGGGGAGGGGCACCTGGATGGCTCAGTTGGTTAAGCGACTGCCTTTGGCTCAGGTCATGATCCCAGAGACCCAGGATCGAGTCCCATATCAGGCTCCCTGCTCAGCAGGAAGCCTGCTTCTCCCTCTCTCACTCCCCCTGCTTGTGTTCCCTCTCTGGCTGTGTTTCTCTCTGTCAAATAAATAAAATCTTTAAAAAAAAAAGAAAGAAAGAAAGAAAGAAAACGGGGAGTAGGAGAAACTTGGGACTGTGTTAAGGGAGAGAATAAATTGAATAGATCTTTAAAATAATTTCTTTCAGTGTGGTAGCCCAGCATTTGAATGTTTCCAGCAAGATGATTTCTGCAGCTAAGTTTTCAGGTACTAAATGCTCTTTATAAATTCATAAATACTGCAATTACATGAAAATTATACCACCTGTGAATTTTAGAAATCTGAAATGTTTTTACTGAGATTCACTGATGTTTTGCATTTTACTGTGTATTTCTTGACTTAATAACATATAAAATAGCTTACCTTGAGTAAACACAAGAGTCTGGTTAGGTCCCCCCACACACATTGGCCAAGGTTAGTGTGCAATTTAATCTTAATTGTTGTTACTGTTGTTTATTTAACCAGCATCTGTCAAGTACCTGTTAAGTGGAGGATTTGTGACAGTGAAATGCTGTATACATTTCACATTTTCTGTAGTGAACATTGGAACATTGAACGAAGCAATTTGTAATTTGTGAGTATGGCTTGATAAGAAGTTATAAAACAAAAACGTGTTTTTCGTTACTAAAACACAACTTGCTGGATTATAAGGTGCTACTTAAAGATGGCTGGCTTGTTCAGATTAATTTGGATAAAAGGATAACTGAGAACAAACTTGGACCCCAGTGTATTTTAGGTAAGACAAGGTATTTCTCAAGTTCGGAATTAGCTCATTGCTGACATCTGTCATGTGTTCGGCCACCATCTTGCTAATCATTCTTAAGCATGGATTCCAGGAAGCAGAATGGCTATCACCAAGAAAATAAAAAATTTATTTTACATGCTGAAAAATTTTTGTTATATCCTACCAACAGAAACATAAAATGGACTCTTTGCACACTGGTCATTTTATTGTCTTGTTGCGTTTATTTTCCTTCTTATTTGTCACTGGTTTTTTTTGATGAACACGAGTATGATTATAGATATAATTCAGATGTTGTGCTATTTTATGGGCCCTACTATTAATAAAACTGCCTCAGAAGTGGGCATCAAATAATTTTCTTTGCGCCTTTATATCTGAGTCTTCATCATGACGTTCACCCAGTGAATTATAGTGGCTGGCGTTCTCGGCCCTGTTCCACGGAAGCACACAGAGGTCACATCGCACGTCTGACCAGGAGTGCTGAGACGGACACTTTCTGACCGATGGCCTGCACCCTTTGCCCCGTAGGGTATGCGCCTCAGCGAGGGTGCTGTATGCAGATACTCAATACTGCACGTGCAGTGCTTGCGGAGTGCTGAGTCGTTTGTTATGACAACGGGGGCCATCCTGTCCGATGTGATCGTTTTGAGAGAAGCACTCAGTGGTGTGGCAGTCCCGGTGTTCTGGAGTGGTGGCACCGACTGCGTCACAGGTCGTCAGTCTCATTGGCCGTTACAATTTCACAGGATTAGAGACCTGTTCAAGTCAACAGAGCACTGACAGTCAGATCTCAGCACTCGTTTTAGGCTCTAGGAACCGCACCGTATAAGAGTAAAGTGTTCTAGTACTTGTTTGCAAATAAGACTCTATTTAAGTACATTCACTAAGTAGTTCGTTAAGATACATTTAAAACTCACTCTGTTGAATTTGTAAAAATACACTCTCTTCAAATTTGGAGATTAAAAACGTTCAAAATAAAGGAAAATTCTGGGGCGCTGGGCTGGCTCTGTTGGTGGAGCATGTAACTCTTGACCCTGGGGTCGTGAGTTGGAACCCCATATTTTGGATAGAGTTCTTTAGTTACTTAAAAAAAAATTAAAAAAAAAAGAAAATTCTGTATTTCCTATTTTAGAAATGTACATAAAATGGGTATAGTAATGATGTTAATGGAACACGAAAGATTTGTTCTGCTACGTGTAATAAATATACCAACCTGAGGCTTGGGATCGATGAAGATACTTCAGGTTTCCAATATATCCCTCAGGGTAGCTTGAGTGCCTAAAATCTGTGTCCTCCTCCTGCCACAGACTGTCATTGGGTGTGTGGTGCATGTGAGTTTGAAATGTATTCGCAAACCAACTCCTGTTTAAAAAAGAAAGAAAGAAAGAAAACGGATTCATAGCCAAAGTGGGTACTGGAGAAATGCTGAGTAAATCCAGTTGTTCTTCAGTTGCTAGTTGTGCCTGTTTTTAATTTTAAGCAAATTGCATTTGTGACCAGCTCTTGTTTTGCTTTACTTTCTGAGAACCAGTGCTCCAGAGAAAGAAAAAATAAACCCACTTTTGTTCCTGGTTTATTTGCAAACCAGGTCAGACGCCCTTGATTAGCTCTCAGTTGGAGGATAATTTGAACCTTGACAGACTGAACCCAAACAGCAGGGTTTCTCTAGTCTGGCCAAGAGATAGAAAAAATAAAATAAAAGCTAATTCCAGTTCACAAGCCGTACAACAGGACTGAATAAATGTGCAACTGTTAATGAATAGCTATTTCAAATATTTACAAAAGGCTCAAGAAAAAAGAAAAGATTAGCATCTTAGGCAGCTGTTCTAAGGGAAACCTATTAAAAATAAACATGATAAATGATGCTTGAGAGCTAATATATCTGTCAAATATCAAATACACTCAAGGGAAAAAAAACAACAACACTGTTTCAGGAAAGAAAAAAAAATAACAACAATCCGAAGACTTTTGGGCATAGCTATCTTGCTTTGTGGTTGACACCCGGTTTTTCTTCTTATTCTTTTTAAATTTATCTTTTCTAATCCTGGAATATTCACACAGATAGTATTTTATAGATTGTCAGGCCATGGGTAAGTGAACGGAATGATTTGAGTTGTGTCTGTTGTGATTAAATTGGTTAGAAACTTTAAAATTCACCTATATATCATTTGAATGAAAACATACTGTTAATTGTTATTTTATGGGATTGCAGATGATATAATGGTTTGAATGGGATCGTAATAACATTTTAGCATCATGGCAGTTGTGCTAGGAAATGCTACATAAAAATGGAAATTATTACAGAGGCAGTGAAGTGTTGGTTCCCAGTGCTGATGGCGAGTACAGTTACTTTGCCTGCGGTGTTGGTACCCATCCATTCTAGCCTCTTCATGGGAAAACACTCTTTTTTCTCATTTTAGCTAAAATTAAAGCCAACTACATTTGCCATGTATTGTGGACTTGTATGGTGGACCTTTGGCATTCAAGACTTACCCCTCATGTTTTTAACTGTTTCTTGATAACTTGAAAATCTGTGGAAAGAAGCAGTTTGCGTTTTCTGAGGCTTGAATGTGTATTTGAATAGCTGTATGCTGAGACTGGAATGGAGGTCAAGTCATTGCCTGCTCAGTGAGTAGAGCCAGCGCGCAGCCCTTGTGGGGTTTTTTTTTTAGCTGTAAATCACTAAATCTTTGTTTTGTGTCCAAGATGTCACCTAAAGGAAAGCCAGTTATTAATGTACAACCCTTGTCCATTTAGAGATCTCTGGATGGTAAGGACCTACTGTGTTAATAATTGAATATTTGAAAAGTTTAACAAATACGTAGTTATTTTGATTTGAGGTTGTTTTGCATTCGTGAAAGTGTGATTCTTTACCAGGAGTGTGGACCATTCTGTGAAGGTTCAGAAAGCAGCTGTTTGTTGGTTGAGGTGTGTTCACTGTGGGGAGGGGTGCCTGTTGTGCAAAGAGAGAGCACTTGGGCCACGCTGTGGACTACAGGTCGGGCAGATTGGGCCCGCTGTTGTTTCAGGCCCGTCCCAGAACCCGTGCAGGAGTGTGGCCATCAGAGCCCCTTCCGGGGAGGGTACATATTATTAGAGAGACCTTGGGGAAGGCTGATGTGATGTGGGTCGGGAGAGTCGAGCCCGGGCCTGTTGCTCGCACCTCACATCCTACTCCTCTCCAGGGGCACGCTTGGCCTCAGCAGTGTCTTCATCGATCAGTTTCCTCTCTCTCCACCCAAATGGGCATGATTGAGCACTCCATAATTACCTGTCACCTGGACTACCCTTTAATCACCATTAATTCATTTCTACCCACTAATGGAAAGGTTAGGAAGTAGAAGGGAAATGACTAGAAACATAAAACTGATATATAGAGGGGCAAGTAGTAAGGGGGTAAGGAAGAAAGCCAGCCACGTTAGTCTTTTCTTTTTAAGCCACATGTTGCTGCTGTGTAATAAACAATGTTATGTTTGTATTTCTGTTGAGTTCTTTGAAACACACACACACACACACAGCGGCGCATGCACAAGGGGAATTAACATTATGATGTATCCTTCTAGGGAGGGCAGTATCAACACTGTTGATATTTTTAAGGATGACTTTCTATTTTTGCTGTGTTGAAAGAGTCCTACAAAATACCAGCCCCCATCCTAAAAGTGGTTTTAGTGAAACCTAAAAGGGTCTGTTTCTTATTTAGGAAATGCTTTGGTTCAGACTCCATTGATAGTGCAGAATTTTCAGGCTATTCTGCCGTTCTATTAGACCCTTAAACTTAGACTCTCTTTGTACTTCATCATTGTAATTTACACACTGGCTTGGTACATTCTCTTCAAGACAGTTTGTCTTGTGCCTCCAGCTGCTCCCCAGTAGCCATTGTGCTGAATAAGCACTTCCTTCAGTGTGTCCTTGATACAATTAATGCAGGCATCTGCACGGGCGGCCGCGGCAGCTGCAGGGCCTTATGGAAGCCAACTTCTGCTTAGCATTGTGATAAAAGAAATAGTTTTGAGCTGGAAGCTAATGTTGGCTTATTTTTAGCATAAAAAGAGTTGCACCTGCCAGGGCTCGGAGGACTGAGGTTTGTTGATTACACGTTCTTGTTAGTGCCATTGTTATTGGTAAAATGGGGATGATGTCATCCTTATCAAACTGAATTGGCACCCTGTAGAGTGACAAATAATTTACCCTCTGTGGTTTTATCAGCATGGGCCGCATGTTAGAAGCTAGCGGAGTGCTGAGTTTTCACAGTTGAATGCTATAGAACTGCAGAGGTGTATGAAAATGAAAAGGGATTGATACTTGTAATCAGTGCGCATAGTAATGGCCAAGGTGTAATGAAACATAAGTGCACATTTAGGGTAATTATGCTGCTACCAGGTGGGGCCCTGGGGCTTCGCATGGCTAGAAGCTGCTTGAGGTGGCGGACGTGCGGCGGGGAATCCTGCAGCACCATCTGGTAGCTTCTCATTTTCTCATTAATTCTTCTGTCCCCTAAGTCTGGGCTACGCTGACTTTGAACAGCACTTCATCTGTTCGGTATCCCATCTCAGTTTAGTGGTACTGATATGATGTAACTCACAGTCTCAGCTGTGGGAAATATATTAAAACAAATCATCAAGTTGATTTTTATTTTATTTTTTTCCCTGTTTGGAGTAAAGCTGATGGGCCTTAGTAATGTCCACATGACCATATGATTCTAAATGAGTCACCACTTACGTTGTTATTTTTAAGTAAAATAGTCCGAGTAGCTGTTCAGTTTGGCCAAATGGACCTTGTCCTCCAAAATCATTTATAAATAACAGTCGGATGTCCATCCAAAAGAGTGAGTGGTTACAAAAGTGCATTTGCTTTGGTAGTTTTCAAATAATTGCATGTTTTATTTCTCTAGGCTGGTGTAGTTTTTGCCTTATTTTTCAGTCAAGCTGGAGAATATGAAATGATGGTGAGGGTTGCACAGCAGTGTGAATGTAGTTACTGCCACCGAGCTAGCTGTACACTGAGGAATGGTTCCAGTGGTTTCTAGAAAGAATCAGGATAATGACTTTCACGCCTGTAAATATTGCAGCAAAGTAAAATGCTTTAAAGCTGCTAAGTTAATTTTTTACAAATATTTTCACATAACATTAAGCGTAACATATTTAAGGTGCCTAGCATGATGTGTATAGTTCACTTATTAATCTGAATATTAATATCATGAAATAGTATGTATTTATATAACACAAATAGTAATAATAAAGTGACATCCAATGGCCAACTTTTTTTATCCTGTACATTTTGTAACAGAGTGCAGCATATCAGAATAATTTGGGCAATCTTCTGGAGCCTGTGGTTATGTTTAGTCGACATTAGATTAGTGATTTCACAATCTTTTTAATAAATACAAAATAATATTTGTACAGTGTGAGTGGTTCTTTAAGAGCTTTGTAGAAACAGTAAAAATATCCGTATTAAAATTTTCCAAGAGAATCCTCATGCATTTTGTCATTTTATTTCCACAAATTCTCCTAAAATGGAAATTGAGAGAAAAAAAACATACGAGCTTCTTCCACAAACTCCATGAATGCTCACTCGCAGGGCTGTCCTTGTGGTCCATACTGGTTGGGGCCGTGGCACAGAGGCTTGGAAGAGGTTTTCTGCCCACGACTGGGCTGCCCCCCAGCACTCTGGCGGCCACATGCCTCTAGCTCCATGATGGGAGACAGTAATCAGCAATTTAGTACTTTAAGATGCCCAAGTAAATTTTTCTCACATTTACCTTGAATACGGTTCCTTATTAGAAGATTAATAGGATGTGTCTCATCTTCCCCTCCTTTCTATTTATATAAGTTCATTTAAGACAGCAAATGAGAGGAGGCTGAAAACTCCACAAAGTTATTTCTCAGGAAATTACTTGATTATTATTTACAGTGGGGTGGTGGTGGTCAGAAAGTATGCCAGCAGTACTTTATTTCTCTCCTGAAGTTTACTTGTATGTGTTCAGAGCATTTAAATATCAGGACTTTTTAGTACATTCAGCAGATGTTGGCAAGATTATCTGTTTTCCAGTCTGTGAGCTTAGTATAGGCCTGGGGGGTAAGATCATGTGGTTTGAATCCTGGCGTGGCTATGAGCTGGGTGTGTGACTTTGAGCAAGTAATTGTACCTTTCCAAACCTCAGTCTTCTCATCTGTAACCTAAAAATGCTGATTCTTTGCCTTGCATGAATTGTGAGAATTCATGATAATGCGTTTTTAGCACAGGCCTATACTGTGGGTCGAGTCCCACATTGGGCTCCCTGCTCAACAGGGAGCCTGCCTCTCCCCGTGCTCCTGCTCTCTCTCTGACAAATAAATAAAATCTGGGGGGGGGGGGAAGAATCCTTGATAGAGTATAGGTAACTTTCACCTGCGCCTTCTAAATGAAGGAAAAATATAAATACCAGCAGTGACAGAAGCTAACAAATACACTTACTAACACCAACGAAATCGTCCGGAGATGATTCAGACCAGCAGGTCTGTGTTATGTTGGCCCTCGACCCAGACCCCTTGCTGGTGGGCCCTTCACTTCTGCCTCTGCTGATCGCCTCCTAAAGATTAGCTGTGTCTTAAAGTTTTATATAAAGTAGTTCCCTGTCACTTGATTATGATTGCAAATACACTTTATGTTTTATTTGAATTAGAATATGAACTTTCCATAAACTAATATTATTTCCTCTTAAGTCTCTCTGTTGTGGCCCAGGTCTGTAACATTCAGTTTACGAATAGTGGGTCTGTCCCCTTACCTGTGAACAGTGAGTGCTTAAAAATATAATAGGTTTAGAGTTCTTGAATGGAGTGGCCTGAGAGGCAGTAGATGGCCCAATTAAAACTAGAAAGTTATTTTGCCCAAGCATGGAACAACAGGAAAGACCCAAGCATATTCTTTTTTTTTTTTTTTTTAAGATTTATTTATTTATTTGACAGAAACACAGCGAGAGAGGGAACGCAAGCAGGGGGAGTAAGAGAGGGAGAAGCAGGCTTCCCGCCGAGCAGGGAGCCCGATGCGGGGCTCGATCCCGGGTCTCCAGGATCATAACCTGAGCCGAAGGCAGTCGCTCAACCAACTGAGCCACCCAGGCGCCCCAAGACACAAGCATATTCTTTACAGATTATGATTTCATTGTTTTATATATCTTTAGTCATAGAAGGGAATAGTCACAAAAATATATCATGTTTTCAAGAACATATTCAACATCTTGTATTATGGACAATATTTTAATTTAAAATGTATATTTTAGAGCAGCAGCACGTTTTTCCATACTCTGAAAAAGCTCACTTTTCCTAATTCACACTTTCCTGATTGTATTTCCAAAGGCTCATTCATTCATTCTCTAGTTTTGTTTATCAGAATTGTACTCAGAACTAAGTAAAAATAACAATTAGGAAGAATCATCAGAGCAGAGAGAAAGGTGGGTTTTCAGCTTTCAAGATGGCGCTGGGTTCTAGAGAAGGCGCCTTTGAGCTGGGGTGCTAAGGACACGTAGGATTTGGTAGATGGGTGTGTAGCAAAGGGCATTCCCCTTCTAGGCTGGGGAAAACATGAGTGAATACTGAGAGAGACACACTTGCATGTTTTAGTCAGGAACACTACACAGTCTGAATCACCAGGCCCGTGGCAGCATGTGATGGATTTCATAAAGGCTGAATTGTGGAAGCCTTATGTCCACAGCTAAGAAGCTTCACCATCATTTTGTAATTACTGGAAAGAAATCAAGGATATTTTAGAATATGGATTTTGAAAAATTGGAAAATGAGGGGAAAAAAACCACACACACAGTCCCAAATGACTGAGATTTGTAACCTGAATGCCTGGAAAAGATTGTGTCAGTAATGGAAATTGAGATCAAAACAGGAGCAGCTTGCTTTAGAGGAAAGGATAATTTTAGGCTTAGGCTCAGTGCAGTGTTGGAAGTCTTTGCAGAAAAATACAGCTGCCCGTTCCAAATTCTCATTGAGTCTCTCTTAAAAAGTTCATGGTCAGGGGCACCTGGGTGGCTCAGTCGGCCGGGCGAGTGACTCCTGTGCCCTTGGGGTTGTAAAATCAAGCCCTATGTTGGGTGTAGAAATTATTTAAAAATAAAAAATATATATAATTTATGTATCTAAAAGTTCAAGTTTAAATGGAAAATTTGCGAATCAGACATCAGAGCAGTGAAGCTGAAGGGTGTCAGCTGTTTTGCATAGGTTGAGTAGGATTAAGAAAGTATCACTGATGTGACAGGAGCTCAGTGATTATCTCAGAAGAACTGTTCCATCACTGGAGTCATTTTCAAACATCAGTGTGCATGACAATGACTTGGGAAAGCCTCTCAAAAACGCAGGTGTGGGAACTGTCATCCCAGGTGTCTAGGATTAGGGCAGAGCCTAGGAGTCTGCTTCTGGAAGCACTGAGATGATGGTGGCAATGATAATAGTAACTAAGGCACGGATATGAAGGATCAGAGGGAGGGGGAGAGAGCGGGGAGAGAGGAGGAGAACTTACTCTATGTCAGGCACAGGTTTAAGTCCATCTGATCTCATAAGAACCCTGTGAAATATATGCTGTAATTTTTCTATTTTACAAATTCAGAAAACTGAAGCAGAAAGATGTTAAATAACTTGCCTAGTTCATGTAGCTGGTAAATTGCTGCCGTGTGGCCCATGATCTCCAGCACTGTGTTCTTCCCAGTGGGTGCTGAGAGCAGGGCCTTAGAGTAGGGCCCATCAGAGGCAGGTCCAGAAGGACCATGGACCCAGCCTCACGTACACCGAAGCCCTTAGTCATTGTATTTATTTCCATAGATGTTTTAAAAGGCAGTGCTCTGTTTCATGATACCATTCTTGTAACACTGTTTTGACCTCGCTTAATTTTTAATACTGTTGGAGCCTTAAAAAATGTAAGTGACCAGGATTCTCTTAACTTCCAAGAGGCCACAGGTGAGTGTTTGCAGAGGAAGTTGGATTGCAGTGATGGAGTAAGTGAGGGAAGGTGAAGAAATCAAAGTGGCTGGGGTTTGGAGGTGAGGGAGTAGTAGCTGGTCCAGAATTCTGTGGAGAAGGGGCTTAAGGGGTGGCAGTCCCAGGTGGGGGAGCTGCGGTTTTAATATAAACACACTTATTTCACTCAGACTTGTGTTTATTTGTACTGCCTTGAAGGGCATCGGACCCAAGATGCAGAAGGAAATAATTGGGGCTTGGAGTGGCATCAGGGGGAGATTGCCAAAGCCCTATAAATGCCACCTTTGGTGTCCCCATCCATGGAAAGGAGAACAGATAGGGTGTGCTAAATGATGAAATCGTATGGCAGGAGCAGTATTTTTACATAGGGGGCTCATTGTGCATGTTTCTAGATGGCAAAAAAATGAAATAGAAAGAGTTTAATCTTACTGGAGAGATGGATCTCGTATGATGGGAGAGCGGTTTCAAGGCCTGTGGGAAAGGACTGTCAGGTCAGACACAGACACACAGAAGGCAGGATACTTCCTGCTGTCACACAAAATGGGGAAAGGAGAGTAACGGAGAAATTTTGAAGTGATGGGAAGAAGGTTAAAGCCTTTTGGAATGAATGCTCCCAAGCCCCTGTGATAAGCAGCAGGAAGGTCATTCATTGCCTAGGAAGGGCTGGGGATTTGAGGAGAACGGCTGTATATCACCTGATAATTATGTGTCTTTGTAGACCTTTGAAATTGATAAGGGAAAGAAAGATTAGAAGCTCTTAGAATATGTTTCAGTATTTAGATTTAAAATATTCCCTCCTCTCTATTGTTTCTGAGTCGGTGGGGGTGGGGGTTGGAAGACTGTTTCCAGGAGGGGGCAGCAGTGCTATAAGCATTTTATTTGGGTATTTCCTTTCTCCGTTTTCTTGGCTTTTAAAAATCAAGTAATAATGTGTTTTCTGTCTCTATTACCTTAACTAATGAAGAAAAAGAAACCAGGTTTATGAAGCTATTTAATAATCTTACAATTTATTAATTTATTAGTCTCACATTACTAAACATAGCAATTGTGGAAAATACACAGGTACGGAAAATTATTCTTACACAGAACACCAATATTTGAAAAATTTTGCTTTGATTTGGCCTAATTTTGTCCCATCTCTGTGTGTGGCTTGTATAATGAATTCAAAAAAGTCTTACCAGCTTAAATAGCTTTTATTATATAAACTGTGGGACTATAAGACTAATTGGGCTTGTTGAAAGAATTCTTAACATATAAACATTAATTTTTATTGAGCACAGACTGAATTGAAAAGGCTAAACTTACATGTTAAAATAATTTGGCAATCTAACTGCAGATTCAAAATTTCTGAAAATGTAAATAAATGAAAATGTAGGCAGTGTTTTGCCATCTGTAATGAATTAGCATTCCATTTTACCAGCTGCTGCTGGGGTTTTTGACGCTGCCTCAGGATCTAAACACACTGGTGGGTAGCTGCCGATAAATACAAGGAACCTGGAGTTTCAGCTGACAGGCCTGCACCGGTGGTTAGGTGGTTAGAAAAGTCTTGTAGTTTCAAGTGGCAGAGAGATTCTTCCACGTGGGGCAGGCAGTAGGGGTGTGTTTTGGGTAAAGATGTTACCAGTGCAAAGGAGGGGGATTCGCGGCTACCGGGTCAGAACACCGAGGATGGCAGTGCTCACCAGCGTGGGGTCATCCTTGGGAGGAAAAATGAGCAATCGTCTCTTATCTAACATATGTATTTTTAGGTACAGTAACAGTACTACACTGCTGGGAAATTTGGGGCTCTAGATTAAGTTAATATTTTTTTTCTCCTTGTATTTCAGTTACAAGGACTTTTATTTTTGAGCACAGAGGAGATAACAATTTCTTGGAAAGAATGTGAACTTGGAAGTCAGACACCCCTAGATACGAATTCAAACTCTGTCACTTGTTAGGTGTGTGATCTTGTCAAACAGATTGCCTCAACTTTCTCAGATTTCCTCCTGGTAGAAGAGGGATTCTTAAGACAATTCATACTCCATGGAAAGCCGCCTCAGTCTGATACCAGGAAATGTGTACATAAAGGGAGGAACGCAACAATGTATTTATGCAGATGATCTGTTGATTTCCCATAGGATGTTAAGATAGCTGATACTTTGAATAGCAACTAAGAAACAGATATGAAGGTTTATCATTTGCTCGGAGATACTGTGTCCAAATGGTAGTGTATTCATTTTGTAGGTAGGAAATGACTTTTCTGAATTAGTACGCTTTTAATAGTATTTTTTTCCTTGGTGTAGACTTATCAAAAGGAAAAATTTTCAGTGAAAGTTTTTTATTGGCTTCAGAGCTGAAACATTTTGGCATCTTTACATTGTCAGGATCATACAAACTCAGTATATTCTGATTCAGTACATTATGACAAAGAGATCTGAATACGTGTGTGTGTGTGTGTGTGCGTGTGTGTGTGTGTGAGTGTCCCTGTCCCTGTCCCTCTTACCTCTTTACTGTCAGTCTTCTTCTTATAAATTAGACTTCCAGATACTAAAAATTTACATATTAGCCAGAGCTAGCCAGAAGTCAATATATGTATTCAATCAACACACTTATTTAGTCTATAGTCTGTGTTAGCTATTGGAAGACACAGTGGTGACATACTGGCTTCACTGAACTGACATTCTGATGGGGTTGGAAGGGGTAGGTGTGGACTGCTGTGAACTGAGAACAGACAAGCCTAACGTTGTGATGTGGTCCATGCTGTGATGGGGAAAACGTGTGGTTAGGGAAGCTTTCCAGCAGGCAGTGATACAAAATACGGAACACTTTACCAAAAATGTATTTGTAACAGTCGTTAGAACTGACTCAAGGATATGAAAAACGCCTCAAGTGTTAAATGAGCATAGCGATTTTGACTCAGACAGATTTGTGCATGCCACTTAAACACCTTTGCAATCTAAGAGCTGACCACACTGAAGGAAATTTTACTCAAATATGGTGGAAGTATCCTGGGGGTTTTCGGATCTCCCTGTGTCTAAAATTGCTGTCCTGCTCTCACGGTCACAGAGTCCCAGGAGTCCTCACAGGCTGTGCAGGACTGAGATGTACCTATCCGGCCATTCATTACCCAGGCCAGTCTGAGCTCCCTCCCTTAGGGCTAAGACCTGTGTCATTGATTTGTTAGTGACTCACCGTGTATTACTCGAGCTGATCCTGACTGCTTCATCGGCGGCAGCTCAGTGTGAACTCAGAGAACCTGTTTGTGACCCTAGATTGGTTCTCTGTGCATTTCTTAGTGTTTGTTACTCATCCACCCATGACTCACGGCTTGGTTCTCATTTTCAGTGTGTGCATTGGGCCTTCCTTCTCTTAGAAGCAGAAGCGCTTACATTGTTTTGACTCAGCCCTGGACTATTTGAAGTGTATGTGTCTAGTTTTGTTTGAGCACAACCCCCTAGCTCCTTAGCCTGGAGATTCAGGCCATTCGTGCTCTATCTTTCCAGCCCGCATCCTAACCACGTCCCCTCCTGCTGTTCCTGTCAAACTCACCTAGAGATGCTTTTCTGTATGTGTTTCAGACTTCTCTACCAAGATGATGGATCTTTGTTGCCCTGGTTTTCTTCATTTCTTCAGGCCAAGCTCAAATTGCCACACTGTTTTTGAATCTTGCAGTGATTTCTCCCCCTAGAAATAATTTCTTCCCATTTGACACTGTTCCACTTGGCATTGTAGTTCCTAGTATTATGTCTTGTCACCTCTCTTCGACTGTTAGATGTTGTCAGGATCCCATCTAGTGTCTTACTCATTTAGGTTCTAAGTAAAGTTTTGCTAGTGGAATGCAGGGGGGAGTCTCAGACTTCAGAGGGTAACTGAGAACAGCAAGACTGGAAAGCCCTTTTCCGCTGTCCACCCTGCCAGGCACCCCCTGTTCCCCGCAGACTTTGTTCTGCAGCAGTTCTTTGTATGGCAGCTGACTGCAGAGCCTCCCCGTCCCTGTTCCTACATCACAGGAGCTTTTCCGCTGTGTCTGGGACTCCCTTCAGTGCTGGAACAAGAAATCCATAAAGCCAACCACAACAATGCTGTCTGTTGACTTATTTTTGAATAAATCTCTCCCATCAATGATGGGTTCACTGCTAAGGGGATAGAGAACCGTGTGCATAGTCTTTCAACCCGCTGCAGCTGGGCTCTCTTCCCACTTCTGTGGAGCCGGAGAGCATCTAGTAGCACTGATGACGGAAGGCTCCCTAAAAGCAGCGAAGAACACTCTGGTAGGAGGAAGAGGGTGTAGTAAGAGTTTCCACTTGGTTTTAAAGTCTCAGTACACCATGGTTAAGGAGGAAGAGGGTGTAGTAAGAGTTTCCTCTTCGTTTTAAAGTCTCAGTATACCATGGTTAAGAAGAGCAGACTAATACACCTCTTGGGTTGTAAACTGCTCATATATGCTTAAAAAAAGACTCTCAATAAATAATAGTCCTGTCTGTTGTGTATAAGGTGCTTCAGCAGTTTGTAGGACATTTAACCTTCAAAACAATTTGTTTGGTTAGGCATTATTCCTTCTTTTATGGATGAAGAATCTGAGATTCAGAGAGTCACATGGGAGGCATGGAGGGATCTTGTGGGGGCGGGTTTACTCTGATCTCTGCCAGGGGTTTTGAAGTTTAAACTTAATTCTCCTTCAGCACCTGATACCAGCACATTCCTTCCGATCCCTCGTGGATTTCCTGCCCTTCTCACTCCCAATGTCCTCCGACTTCTCTTACCTCTCTGGCTCTGCAAGTCATCCCTCAGGCCCTGGACATGTGACTTCCATTCCGTTCAGCGGTCCCTGCTGTTTGCTGCCCGCATCCTGGCGTCATGCTCGGTGAGAGTCCCACCTGCCCAAACCAAGAGGGCGACCAGGTTCTCATAGAGCCTCGTCCTCACACTCAGCTGAAGGTTGGCTTTGACTCGAGCATGAAAATTTGATCCTGGTTATCTTCTTTTGTATTTCTAACCTTTGTTAATATTTTGTTTCCTGCATTTTAAATCTACCTGCCTCTTGTCTCCGTCAGTTTCAGGCCTCTTGGGGTGTGATGAGTAGGGTTGTCTACCATGTTCTTGCCATTGTCTTCCTATCAGAAGACTTAGTTCTGTGCACCAAGATAGCAGTCTTGATTATTTCAGAGGTTGTGACTTTAAAAGTTAAGTCATTTTATATCTTTGTGTGTGTTTATAAATTCTACATCTCACATATCACACAAAGAGGAATTCAGCCGTATTGTATTATATTGGCATTTCTGTAAGTAATTCCCTCATGCATCAACATGAAGAAGCTTGCCAGGGGTTCCAGAATAGTTAGACTGGGAATGTGAAGTAATAGTAAGTAGTTCTACATATGGTTTTTTTTTTTTTTTTAAGCCCTATCAAAGAAACAAAGTTCTTCTAGTTTTTACAACATTTTAATGTAAAACTGAGATGCCATAATGTATCATAATACTGGTCTTCTATTATTTATACATTTCTCTATGACTTGTAACTTTGCAGTATACATTAAGCCCTTGGATTCAAATGTAATGTGGGTCTGAAAATGTATTTGAAAGTTGATTATTCATTGAAGGGACTAGAGGTTCTCCATCCAACTATGATACCCGTCCAACAACATCAGCATCCTGGTTCTCAATCACCAGGAGGACCTATTAAAAACACAGGTTGCTGGGCCCCATCCCCAGAGCATATGAGTCAGTGGGTCCGGAGTAAAGCTTGAGTATTTGCATTTCTTTCAAGTTCCAACATGATAATGATGCTGCTGGTCTGGGATTATACTTCAAGAAACACTGAAAAGAGGTCTTCTTTTCTCCATTGGCATATAATTCTCTCTTTACTTATATATTTATAAGCATATATTCTGTGTATCTGATATATAAATCCATAAACCTTCATTTTTTACTCTATCCTGTACATTTCTTACTAAGAATTTATTGGTAGCGTACTCTTCTTCTTGTGAAAGGATTCTCTTCTTTTGTTCTATTTTTCTGACTTGATCACATGTAGATGGGCAGGCTATTGATTTTGCTCTATCTATCTAGACATTTGATTGAACTTTCTCATTAATTATTAACCCTGGAGCTTTTTAGTTGATTCTTTTGGGCTTTCTAGGTAAACAACCATATTATTTCTATTTTTCTTTGGAGCTCCACTCACTCCTAAAAATGGTTCTCCATGAAATGGTTTTCCTATCTGCTAGCATGTTGCCATTACTTTGTTGTTGTGGTTATGGTTTTATTTCCTAAGTCTGTCTTCCATTCATTTTTAAGTAATCTTAGATCTCCGGTTTCTGCCTCTAAATCCATTTTTAAAAATTTACAACTGGAAAATTCGTCCTTTTTGGAAATTGTAACTGCCACTATAGTCAAGATACCGAACAGCCGTACCCTTTGCAAAAATGTCCTCCTATCCATTTGGAGTCACATCCTCTTCTTACTGTAAGCCTTGATAACCCCGAATTTGTTTTCTATTCTTATGGTTTTGCTTTTTCCAGAATGGCTTATGAATGGAATCATATAGTCTTTAGCCCTGTGAGTCTGGCTTCTTGGCATAATGTGTTTGAGATTCATCCGTATTGTGGACTCTTCATTCCTATTTATCACTGAGTGGTAGTCCACAGTATGAATGTACAATTCACTTATCTGATCACCAGATAAAGGAAGGGTCTTTGGATTGTCTCCAGGTTTTGGCAATTATGAATATAGTCACTGTAAACATTCACATACAGATTTTTGTGAGAACACTTCCAAGGTATTTTCTGATTTTCGTCATTGGTTTTTCATTTTCATATAGTCTGCATTTATTGTGCTGTATTTTCTTTTCATAATGGCTTCCTCTGATTTCTACAATTACTGTCCTTTTCTGTGTTGTTATCAAGAACAGGTTTCAGAACTGAAGAAAATGTTTTTTGATTTACATTTCGTACTGTGAGAATTAATCTGTTCTTTTGCATTTTGATTTTTCTCTTGCTAAATTTTTATAGGCTGTATGTTTTCTTTGTTCCTTTGTAGCAGAAAAGTCTATAGTCATTGTGAGGTATAAACAAAATAGGATAATTCAAATATTACATGAGTTCTGACACAAATTGGTATATGGTCCCACCAGTGATTCTTCCAAAAGAACCTTCCCAAATCCATGCTGAAAGAAACAACAAAGCCCAACTCCCAGTAGGTGGCCGGATAGGAAATGGAGCAGTGAGGAGTTGGATGGGAGCTACAGGCATGTCCCTTGTCTCATAGTTCTCTGAATGGGTTTCTTGTTTTTCTTGTTGTTGTTTTTTTTGTTGTTTTGTTTTGTTTTATTTTGTTTTTACTAGTTGTTAGATGTTAGTCAAGGTAAGTATGACTAATTCCAGGTATCAGGTCCACATGTGGCAGGCAGAATTGAAATGTGGCCCCCAAGATTCTCACTCTCTTCTCTACATAACTTATGTAATCCCCGCTTCTTGAATATGGACGGAATCTGTGACTATGATGACATATTCCTCCAGTGTTTTTGTAGCCATCGGCCACATGTAGCTATGGAGCATGGAAGCGTGGCTAATGCAATTGAACAATTGAATGTTTTACATATTTATTTTTAATTAATTTTAAAATAAGTAGTCACATGTGGCTAATGGCAGTTCCAGTTGATAATAAATTTGCTGAAATATTTGGTGTGACATATACAGGTGTCTGTGTGATACTTTGAAATTCATAAATGAATATAGTAAAATGATCACAGAATCTAGGTAGTGGTTGCATGGGGATTCATTGTAGAATTATTTCAGCTTTTTCTGTATATTTGAAAAGCTGTGTAACAACATGATGGTGGGAGGAAATCTTTCAAAGGATTTTACTGAAAAATTAATTCTGTCCTGTGAAGAAAAATCCAAGTCCAGGTGACTTCACTGGTGAATTTTACCAAACAGTTAAAGAAAAATTAACACCAATCCTTCTCAAACTCTTTTAAAAAGTAGAAGAGGAGAGATCTCTTAATTCATTCTCTGAGGTCAGCATTACCCTGATACAAAAGCTGGACAAAGACACTGGAAGAAATCACATACCAATTTTACATAAGAATATAGCAGGAAAATCCCCAGCAAAAATACTAGGAGATCAAATTACATAGCATATTCAAAGGATTATCTACCACCAAGTGGGACTTACCCAGGAATACAAGGATGGTTAAACATAGAAAATTGATCAGTAATAATACACCTCCATATTATAAAATACCTAAGAATAAACTTAGCCAAGGAGGTTAAAGACCTGTACTCTGAAAACCATAAAACATTAGTTAAAGAAATTAAACATGGGGTACTATGTGGCTCAGTCGGTTAAGCATCTGCCTTCAGCTCAGGTCATGACCATGGGGTCCTTGGATTGAGCCCTTCACTGGCCTCCCTGCCTGTACCACTTCCTGCTGCTCCCCCTGCTTGTGCTCTCTCTCTGTCAAATAAATGAATAAAATCTTTAAAAAAAAATTTTTTGAAATTGGGCATGACACAGACAAAAGGAAAGATAGTCCATGCTTATGGATTGGAAGAACCGGTATTGTTAAAATGTCTGTACTACCTAAAGCAATCTACAAATTTAATGCCATCCCTTTGAAAATACCATCAACATTTTTCACAGAACTAGAACAAATAATACTATAAAGTTTGTATGGAACTGCAAAAGTCCCTGACTAGCCAAAGCCATCTTGAGAAAGAAGAACAAAGCTGGAGGTCTCAAAATCCTAGATTTCAAGATATACTCTAAAGCTGTAGTAATTAAAGTGCTATGGTATTAGTACAAAAATAGATACAGAGATCAGTGGAACAGCCTGGAAACCCACACATATATGGTCAATTATTTTATAACAAAGGAGGGCAAGAGTATACAGTGGGACAAAGGTAGTCTGTTCAACAAATGGTGCTGGGAAAACTGGATAGCAGCTAGATGCAAAACAATGAGACTGGACCACTTTCTTATACCAGACCCCAAAATAAGCTCAGAATGGATTAAACACCTAAATATGAGATCTGAAATCATAAAATTCCTAGGAGAAAATACAGGCAGTGATTTCTTTTTCTTTTTTAAAAGATTTTTTATTTATTTGACAGAGAGACAGAGAGGGAACACAAGCAGGGGGAGCGGGAGATGGAGAAGCAGACCTCCCACTGAGCAGGAATCCCAGTGTGGGGCTCGAACCTGGGACTCCGGGATCATGACCTGAGCCGAAGGCAGACACTTCATGACTGAGCCACCCAGGCGCCCCCAAGCAGTAATTTCTTACACATTGGTCATAGAAGTATCTTTCTAAATATGTCTCTTCAGGCAAGAGAAACAAAAGCAAAATTAAACCATTGGGGCAACACCAGAATTAAAAGCTTTGTACAGCAAAGGAAACCATCAGCAAAATGACAAGGCAGCTTACTGAACAGAAGAAGATATTTGCAAATAACCTATTCAACAAGGGGTTAATATCCAAAATATATAAAGAACTCACATAATGCCAAAAATCTCAAAATAATCTGAGTAAAAAGCAGCAGAGTATATGAATAGACATTTCTTTAAAGAAGACATAACAAATGGTCAACAGACATATGAAAAGATACTCAATCATCACTAATCATCAGAGAACTACAAATCAAAACCACAGTGAGATTATCTCGTATCTGTCAGAATGGCTAAAATAAAAAAGATAAGAAATAACAGGTGTTGATGGGGTTGTGGCGAAAATGGAACCCTTGTGTGCTGTTGGTGGGGATGCAAAGTGGTGCAGCCACTGTGAAGAACAATATGGAGATTCCTCAAAAAATTAAAAATAGAACTACCCTAGGATCCAGCAATTCCAGTACTAGGCATTTACCCAGAGAAAACAAAAACACTAATTCAAAAAGATGTATGCATTCCTCTGTTTATCGCAGCATTATTTATAATAGCCAAGATACAGAAGCAGCTCAAGTGTCCTGGAATAGATGAATGGATAAAGAAGTGGTACACACACACACACACACACACACACACAGCAGTGTTAGGGTACTTAGCCATAAAAAGGATGAGATCTTGCCACTTGCAACAACATAGATGTAGATAGAGGGTATGATACTAAATGAAATAAGTCAGAGAAAGACAAATACCATATGATTTTATATGTGTAATTTAAGAAAGAAAACAAAGGAAAAAGAGACAAACACAAAAACAGACTTAAATAAGGAGAGCAGACTGGTAGTTGCCAGAGGGAGAGGTGTGTAGGGGGTCTGAGTGAAACAGGGAAAGGACCTGAGTGCACTTATCGTGATGAGCACTGACTAATATATAGAATTGTTCAATCATTATATTGTATACCTGAAGCTAATATAATTTTGTGTGTTAATTATATTTCATATAAAAAATACCACATTAAGGAAAAAAAAAACATAT
>PITA01015484.1:0-50114 GCA_004023965.1 Spilogale gracilis
AATAAAAAAAAAAAAAAAATTCAATTAATCACAACAAAACTGCATGTTAGGCAGTGTGAAATTTAGATTTACATTAGTAGGGTCCTTCTCTTCCAGGAACCTAGAAACAGAGCTTTGGAAGGGCAATAAATAAATGACTACAAAAATGAAAAAGACTATAGAGATGTACAAATATAATATTCAGGGAAGAATAATTATAGAGAGGAATTCAAGGAAGCAGATATCATAAGGATCATACTGAATCCGCACAAACAAAGAGATCCGAGGTAGGCAGTGCAGTTGTAGCTAGGTTACTAAGGGGTGAGAAATATGTAAGAATACTCCAAGAAACAATGACAAGGTCAAATTCAGACCCAGAAGAGCAAGTTACAAATAAAGAATAGGAAGCTATCACGTTTGGCTACATATATTCCAAAATATCAAATAGAAGTATTTGATTTTATACTAATTATAATATATACCAAATATCTATTAGGTACCCAGCTCTGTGCTTAGCAATCACCATGAGAGGTAAAGTCCCTGTTCTTGTAGAGTGCACTATCTAGAGGGAATGGGAGTAAGGATCACAGAATATTAAATAAAAACTAGTTTTCAAATATAATAAATTATAAGCCCTATTTTGAGAACTGAAGTACCTTGTCTGGGTAGTTATTATTGATTGGTTGTATAAGAGAGCAAATTGTACCTATTTGAATTATATGATGTCAAGTGTTGACTGTGCAATATACAGTATCAGGTACATTCTATACCAACCCTTGTCTCCTCTCTCACCTTCCCTCTAGAGTCATTATATAGTATGTGTACACATGTCTACACACACAAATGTATTAATGGCAAAGGCAATATGGTGATAATTACAGAAAGGAAACTAGAGACAGATCTTGGTGAATTTTTAAATTCAAGATCTTTACTTCTTGACCTGTATTAATTGCATTGATGAGTGGAAAACAGCAGACTCACAAGGAAAGTGAAAAAAAGAAATGAAATACATGTGGATGGAATTTGAAAATTGAAGAGATGTAAAAATGTAGGAATACATATGTCATCATCTTCATATCATCCTGTGTCCAAATGTGCAAAGCATGTAAAACTGAGGATAATATCAACATAAATTCCTAGTAATTTAAAATGATATTACCCTTAGCCATACTACCATAAAGGTAGGTATTGTTACACTGGCAATGAAACATATGCATACAGGAAATTACTGAATTAAGGGGAAAATTCCTTCTGGCAGCATTTAACAAGGAAGTAAAGTTTTCTCATGCAATAGAAATAATAATGATAAATAAAGTGATATGTAAAAACACTGAATATATGTGCATGTGTGTGTGTGTACCAACTAAATACAGATACATGTCACTAGATGATTGGTTTTAGTACATTGTGGGTATACCAGCAGAATATCAAATTGTTACCTAACTTACACTACTTTTGAGATGGCAATTCTTGCTTCATTCTCACTGGATAATTCTGTAACTGAGAGACTTAGTCTCAATAACTGAAATGGCCATCAAGGACAAGGTGAAAAGCTAGAAACATGGGGCGCCTGGGTGGCTCAGTTGGTTAAGCGACTGCCTTCGGCTCAGGTCATGATCCCGGAGACCTGGGATCGAGCCCCGCATCGGGCTCCCTGCTCGTCAGGAAGCCTGCTTCTCCCTCTCTCACTCCCCCTGCTTGTGTTCCCTCTCTGGCTGTGTTTCTCTCTGTCAAATAAATAAAATATTAAAAAAAAAAACAAAAAAAGAAAAGCTAGAAACATGACTATTTAGGACACAAGCTGTATTTCTCAGTCTCCTTTATAGCTAGCAATGATCCTGTGATCAAGTCCTGGTCCAATGTAAGCAAAAATGTCTTGTGAATGTTTGAGAAATTTTCTTATGAGTTTATGCACACACTTTGATGCTTTTATTCATCATGCCTTCTTCCTGCCAGCTGCCTGAGCTCTACCTGGGGGTTTAGATTCCGGACCACACAGTGAGTAATAGGAGGTAGAAGAGCACTGATATATCTATCAGTCCTAGGTTGTTTATTTCTGGAAATTTATAAAAGAGAAAAACACACTGATATCTATTTGGTTTGGGATCTCTATTTCTGAAAGCTACATGTAAATACAATGGGACACATAGATAGGAAACAATAAGAGAACTCTTAGGCAACTATTTTGTAATTATGAATGTCATGCATTCTGGGAAAATACATGTCTTTAAAAACTGGGGGAAATATTAAGAAATTTTTGTATATTCAACAAATGATAGCATATAACTGGTAATTGTTCTGAAAAAAGGATAAAATAAGGAGAAGATTAACTTGGGACTGATTCCTATTTTGATGGAAAGAAGTAAAGAACAAAAGTCATGAAACGGCCGTTTAAACAAGAGCCATGTGTCATCTGACTACTACGTTTTGTAAGGTTAAACCTACCTTTATTCCACTGTGCATTTGCCAAAAAAATAAAAATAAAAATAAATAAGTAATTATGAAGATGACTCGGGGATAAGTCATCTGGAATCAATTAAGAAGAACATGTACCAAAATATCCAAACTAACTGCACATAAATTTCCACACTCCTGGTGCTAATTATAATAAATAGCCTACCTTTTGGAAAATAGGATAGGAAACAGAGAGGCTATGTCATGTTTTGAACCATGTCATATCACCCTGAGGACTAGGATTTGTGTTTGCTCATTTGTTTATTGTTTAACATATTGGGAATGAAGAATTCTTCATTTAACTGGTCTGGCTCAGACTAATGATGTTGTTATTAATCAGTATACACCCCGGAGGCTAATGACTTTTCCTTATTATTTATCATACTGAGGCCATCAGAACGCAAATGAGATGACAGAAAATAAGTAGTTACTTTAAACAATTATTTCTAGAAAGTACAAACATGTCTATGAAAATAATACAAACTTAATCTCTCCAAATTGTAAAAATGTTGTATTATATATTATCCATGCATGTATATAAAAAATAATTGCAAAACATGAAAACATGTTTGAACTAGTGCAGTTAATTTATATCTGCCCTATTTCAGTTTTTATCCAGACCCATTATTATGGACAGAATTAAATTTTTTTAACACAAAGAAATTTACATGATGGTGGATGGGTAGTTTTATGTATAGGAGAGCAAATTAATCTAATAATTTGTCACAACTCTCTCTAAAGGGAAGTGTTTACTATTAAGTTAGAAAAACACCATTTAGTGTTATATAGAAAAGGTAGCAAAGGAATTGGAACCGAAGAAAATGAAGACTGTGTGGGTTCCTTGTGATTTGTTAAGTCAGAGAAAATAAGGGATTTGTTGTTTTGAAGTTGGATTCCTGTCTATTCAAGGCCACTTCCATATGCATCTCAGCTTCAAGGTTTTTATCAAGCCCTAATTACTTTTAAGCCCTGTGTTTTTCTGTTCTGCATGGGCTCATTCTCCCAGTGAGAATTAACATTCAACTAAGAGGCCTAGTAACAAACTCTCCTATTGATGCAATGGAAAAAGAGAAAAAAAAAAATGGCTTAAAATTCTTTTTCCTAAGCATAATCAGATGAAAGAGGATCATCAAAGTCATGAAGAAATATAATAAAATCAAATAAAATAATTAGAATATATAGGAGAAAAAAATAAAAGATATAGGCTAAAACCAAAAGATTCAATGCAACACTAACAGGAGCTAAGAAATTCAGAACTGATTCCATCTGAGGACCAACCTCGGCTAAAATCATGATCTCCAGATCAAGGCCCAGCTCCTTGCTCAGCATGGAGCCTGCTCAAGATTCTCCCATTTTCCCCTCTGCTCCTCACTTCTTTTGCCCCTCTTGCATTCTCTCTCTTTCAAATAAATAAATAAACAAACAAATAAATAAATAAACAAATCTTAAAAAAACATCAGAACAGAAAACATAGTGCAGAAGATATCAATAAAACAACATATTGATTGCAATTCCTGTCATTACAGCTTAAAAACATGTTCATAAATCATACTATTTTGACTATCTCTATTACCACCAACATCTCTTGTCAGGATTATTACATTAATCTTCCAATTGTTCTTCCCTTACTGTCAACATTTCCTCTTTTCAGCCCATTCTTCTTCAACAAGTAGCCAGTGTTCCTGTTAAACACAGAATAATCTAGACCTCGTGTTACTCCTCTTCTCAAAATCACTCAGTAGACTCTCCGCCCAATCAGAGTAAAATCAAACTCCTTTCAATATTCCATGAACTCTGACAATCCATTACCTCCTTATCTGACCCCTTATCTTTTCTCTGCCAGCAATAATGATCAGGCATACAGGCACTGGCACCATGGTTTTTGCACCATTATTTCTTTTACAAATATTTCCAAAAACTAAATGAATCATTTCTTTACCTTATTTAGCTCTTAACTCACATGTCACCCTCTTCATGAGGTTTTGCTGGGTCATCACATTTAAATTTGACGCAAATTTAATTGCAACAAACCCTGACACTATACACCTTCTCTATTTTCTACCCGGCATTTACTGCCATCAAAAATCTTCTAAATTGTTTTTCTTTGTTTACATATCATTATTTTTTTTCTCTGCCATTAGAGGTAAGATCCAACATGACAAGAATTTTTTTAATTACTATATTCCCCAAAGCTATAACAGTCCCTGACATACAGCAGATGCTTGATAATAAATGAATACCTATTTAATAAATTTACTCAAGAATGATGACTGAATGGGTAAATCAAGTTTAGAATAAAGAAGTCTTCCATTATTAGAAATTTTTTTGCAAAGTTTCAGAACACAGTTTTTTTTTTTTGTAAGATAATAAAAATAATCCAGAGAGAGAGATGTGAAAAGCAGAGAGACTAAGAAAGAAGAGTGGTTATTAACCAAAGAACAAAATTCAGACTGACTTCTAATCTTCTAATCTTTCATCAGCAAAATATGATGATAATGACCATTGTGAAAAACTTTCAATGTTCTTAGGAAACATTATGAAAGTTACATAGAAAGAAAACATTAATATCATTTAAGAGAAAAAGGCAAGAATTTAGAAAAAAGTAAAATTAAATATCAACAACTATTCTTTTCATAATAACAACTTTATAAACCTTTATTTATTGGCATGTCAAGCACAGAAAAGAAAAAGTATTGTAGAAAAATGGTTATTATTTTTAATTTCTCACACATTTACAACCCTTGCAGAGAAAGTTTTAGGCTTTTGCCATTTTTGCTCAGGTTGGTTCTGGATGACCCTTAGTATGACAAAAACCATTATTTCACCATAAGTAGACTGGTCTATCTTGCTGTTTTCTTCATCAGTGTCTTCTTCTTCTTCCTTTTTTTTTAATTTTTAGACTTCATTTATTGTTTGAGGGAAAGACAGAGAAAACAAGCAAGGGAAGGAGCAGAGGGAGGAGCAGAGGGAGAGGGACCAGCAGACTCCCTGCTGAGCAAATGGAGCTCCATACAGGGCTCCATTCCAGGACCCTGATATTTGACCTGAGCCCAAATCAGGAGTCCTCAATTAAACAACTGAGCCATTTAAGCACACCTATCACTGTGTCTTCTTAGAGTGAGAGTTAGTCTTGTGACTCAAGTTATCATGAGACCCTCGCTCCATAATCCCACCTTTTATAGAGCTTTCCCTATTATATATAGCCCTGCACCCAGTCCCAGGCTGCTTGTCTGTATTTTTATCACTTCATCTTTTACTCAGTTCTTCAGAGAAAGGACCACAACTTTCCTGCTGGCCTCAGTCAAGAAAACAAGATACTAATCAGCATTGCCTCTATTTATTTATTTTATCAAAGGAAAACAGACTGACTAATGCTGGATTTCATATTTCTACCAGTTAATGCATAGAGATGAGTGTAGATACCTCTGATGTATGGAACTTTTTTAAGATTTTATTTTATTTTTTTGAGATACAGCAAGAGTGAGAGAGATCACAGAAGGAGAGGAAGAGGGAAAAGTAGACTTACCCCGGAGCAGGGAGCTTGATGTGGGGCTTGATTGTAAGACCCTGAGATCATGACCCAAGCCAAAGGCAGACACTTAGCCGAATGAGCCACCCAGGTGCCCCTATGGCATATTTTTAGAAATATGATTTGTGTGTCACTTCACATGACTAATACAACTTTTCTTTAAGTGAAAGAGCATTCCCTAGAAAAACAAAGTTGGGTTCTAACTTACTCTATCTTCTTTATAAAAATTCTGTTTAGATAGTAATGATAAGACTTAGAAAAATTTTCTTTTCAGGTATTTTAGTCAACATCAACATATTATGAGCTTATTTTATTACAAGCCATAGATCAATGCTGACATTGTAAAAGGGAGTATGTTTTAAGTGGTGAAGCTTAGTCATATCTTTTTATATGCAAACAGTATAAATCTGAATAATGTTACACTATAAATATTTTTTCTTATTTAAAGTGTTAAGCTTTTCTCTCCAGTATTCAGAATAATTCAATTGCTATCATTATTCTTAATGTAGGAGACCTAACTTCTTATCTCCTTATCTTTTGGGATTTCACAGTATAAAGTCCTTGAATAAATTCATTTTGATTTGAATAAGTGCACAAAATAAATTGCCTTGTATAATTTTCTCTATATATGTACATATAAACATTTTATAATAATGCATATTCTTTCTACTGAATTTATACAATCAGATTTTAAGGACCTTTGAGACATATTTTCATCAATTAAAAAATATGACATAGTAAAATCAGAAGAACAAAGGTACATAAGTATTTGAGTCCCACAATAATATATATATATATTTCATTCCAGACACTTTCTCATTCAAAGGTGAATGTATTTTAAAGATAAAAATAAAAAACTTATATCATGGTATTTATTATTCCTTACCTTAAATTATATATTTATAAAATATGTAATGTCATAATAATAAATCAATAAAATTGCATGTGTTCTTCAAAATAGAAAGTGTTGTGGTTGTTAAAATATGAACTTTGAGTTTCACTCAGATGTTAATACATACCAGCCAATAAAAACTAGCTTCTGCTAACCCAATATTTAACTCCTTATCATTATAATGAGCAGGGTAAAGTACCTAATTCAAAGGAGTTTTATGGTCACTGGGTGAGATATTACTTGGAAAACACTATTATGCTAACACCCTCCATACATTAAGTTTGAAATACCTAATTTTAGTAATAGTAATTTTTAAAATTATTGCTTATAAAAATTCTGGTTCAAAATGTTAAGTACTTTTCATTTCATAGTATTTTATGCTTTTTTGTGTTACTATATTAAAAAAGAGTAAACCGAACTCACACTCAGAAGTTAGAATAAACTAACACTAATGGTTATTTATGTTATAAGTTTATATTGCTTAAGTGGAAACAACAACAACAAATAGATATCACAAATAGAAAAAATCCTGCACAGTTAACTAGAAATGTGCATTTTTCCAAATATTTTCATTCTGATTTTTTATTACCAATTAAACTACAAATATTTTTTTGAAATCCACATTTCCAATTAAACTTCAGCACATGAACAATAATAGGATACTGCACATGCATTATTGAACTAAGACTGTCAATTTTAAATTCTGCTTTATCAAACTACTGAAACATACATTTAAACTCTTTTTAGATCCAAAGGTATTACATTAATGTAAAATATATTAGAAACCTACCCTTATATGCAGATAATACATATTCCTGTAAAACTAATATATTGGGGGGTGCCTGGGTGGCTCAGTCATTAAGCATCTGCCTTTGGCTCAGGTCATGATCCGGGAGTCCCAGGATCGAGCCCCACTTTGGGCTCCCTACTCAGGTGGAAGCCTGCTTCTCCATCTCTCAGTCCCCCTGCTTGTGTTCCTTCTCAAACTGTGTTTCTCTCTGTCAAATAAATAAATAAAATAGTTTTTAAAAAGCTAATGTATTGATATAATTGTATAAAAATTAAAATTTCAGATTACTTGCATATTTATAAAAATAAAACCACAGCAGATTTTATTAGGTGAGTCAAGCTCTTCTTGAGAGAGAGTCCATAGCCTCAATTCACAATGCTTATAAGCTAGAAAAAATCAACACTTTAAAAAGACATTTATTTCAAATAACTGAAGAAATAATTTAAAAAAGAATAACACATAATAAATTATATAATAAAGAAAATACAGCATTGGCTGCCCTGGGTTTCCAGATGTCAGAGGGGTTCCTTGAACTAATGGAGCTTAATTAAGGTGATACATAGCAAATAGGTGAAAAATTACAATTGCTATTAGAACGCTAAAAAAAAGTGATAGTTTTGTTTTGTTTTTTTTATAAGAAGTTACAATACTGTAATTGACTTAAACCAGGCAGTAGGGGCTCTGTGTAGAAGTAATTCCTCAAAGTGCACTGAATGCTCTTTTTCACGAGGAAGGGGAAAATAAAGCTCCAAAGATCACATGTCCATGAACTAACAATGTTAAAAGTATTGAATGTTGTATATTCATATATATTTATGAGCCATTCAGGGACACTGGAATGAGCTGTACTTCTTTTGATTTTTGAATTTTCGCAATGAATTTGCCCTTTCACAGTTCCCTCTTTGTCATTCATAGATTTTTGATACCTTGTTTTCATTTCAAAGAACTATGTCAATAATCTGAATTTTTCTGACAAATTGAAATTATACTTAATAATACGCTTATTTTAAGGAGACAAAAGTTGTTTCAGATGCTTTTATTTTGACTTTATCAAAAAAAATGATAATTACTTACTATCCAAACATATCTTAGGTATAATGAACCTTAGATAATTAGTCATTTATACCTGAAAATAATATTATAAGACATAAACCTAATATGCTCAAACCAGTACAATGTTCATAATGGCTATTTTTCAACTATGTTCTTGCAAAATATATATCATTAATTTAAGCCAATCATATATATTGCTCAAACACAATAAGTAGAAATAGCCATATTTATTTGATGGAATTGCATACTTAACACTGTAAGCAAAAACAACAGAAAAAATAAACCAGAAGGAATACAAGAATAAATAGAGTTCAAGAGTTCAAGTGTGTGTGTGTGTGTGTGTGTGTGTGTGTGTGAAAATGAGTATAGATATAGATAAAATTATATGCATAATTTTATATGTAGTTTTTATATAATCATGATTATTGGTATATAAAAATATTTCAGCATAGCCTTTGGGATAGAGAAAATTTTCAAATTTTTTGTAAAATAACACTTAATTGATAATAAAGCAAGGTTGACATTTCTTATAGCCATTGAGAGCAATTGCAAGATCAGAGTATGTAGTTTAAAATCTGAAATGTTTAATGCTAAGAGTAGCTTGATATTTTCTTATACAAAATATGTGCAGGTTAAAACTATAAGAAAAATAAAGACAAAGCTTTGAAACAACATTTGATAAATATAATCAAGTTAATAGGAAGTTCTTTTTTTAAAATTTATTTGACAGAGAGAGACACAGTAACAGAGGGATCACAAGCAGGGGGAGTGGGAGAGGGAGAAAAAGACTTCCCACCAGGCAGGGAGCCTGATGTGGGGGCTTGATGCAGGGCTTGATCCCAGGACTCTTGGATCATGACCTGAGCTGAGGCAGATGCGTAAAGACTGAGCCACCCAGGCATCCTTAATAGGAAGTTCTTAATTTTGGGTACCATCTCAGACACTTCTCAGACATCCAAAAGACATTCACATAATTTAAATTTTTTAAAGAATTTTTCAGAAAGGTCTAAATATAGATTGCCTAGTTGTTATTATGTGTCTCCTCAAATTTCTAATATTATAGCATCTGTTCCTTAAGAATACTTTTCCAAGTTTTTCATTCAAAATTCTTTTTTTTTAAAAAATATTTTATTTATTTGACAGAGAGAAACATAGCAAGAGGGAAGACAAGCAGGGGGAGTGAGAGAGGGAGAAGCAGGCTTCTCGTGGAGCAGGGAGCTGGATGTGGGACTCCATTCCGGGTCTCCGGGATCATGACCTGAGCCAAAGGCAGTCGCTTAACCAACTGAACCACCCAGGCGCCCCTCATTCAAAATTTCTTAAAAGTTTTCCAATTTATGGTCAGTCTCTCCTTGCTTTCCCTTAACTTCTCCCCTGCTTCATATCCCATTTCTTAAATACCCATAACCAACCCATCATAGACTTCTATAATATTCTTATGTAACATACTCATTTGTCCTTTTAAAATAATCACCTTAGGGGCGCCTGAGTGGCTCAGTTGGTTAAGCGACTGCCTTCGGCTCAGGTCATGGTCCCGGAGACCCGGGATCGAGCCCCACATCGGGCTCCCTGCTCGGCGGGAAGCCTGCTTCTCCCTCTCTCACTCCCCCTGCTTGTGTTCCCTCTCTCGCTGTGTTTCTCTCTGTCAAAAAAAAAAAAAAAAAAAAAAAAAAAATCACCTTAGTCATTTTTTCATTTAATTAAAAAATCCAACTATATTTTTCCAATAAATATGAGAAATTCTGAGTATTTACACAAGAAACAAATCTGATGTCAAGAGAGAAAAACATGGGGGAAATTACTTATACATGAGAATTCAGTGTTTCCCTTTTACTTTCTGTCTGGAAGCAGAATGTACTAAGTGAGACTTATTTATATATACTCAAATGTAAATTTGAAAATTCATGATTGCACTTTCTAATTAAAGAAAAATATAAACACATCAAAGAGGTTCTCAATTTCCAAATAAGATGGAATCAGTTGTCCACTGTTAGGAAACTGTATGAAATTGCCTATTAACTTTGAGCAGCAGGGTAACTGCTTCATGAGAAGAGGCAAACAAAACCAAATAACAGGAACATATAACTCAGGACAAAGTGCCTAAAATTTTAAAATTAAGTCACTCAGACTGTCATTCAATCTGTCTGCCTCTTTCCCTCTCTCAACCTTAACTTTATCAAAGTTTTAACAAGAAAATACTTGACAGTTAAGGACATCAACCCTCAGGGCCTCAGAATCAATTTGCTCCATGTGCATTTGTTTTTAGATTTTAGGCTGAAGTTGAATTTCTGCTGATGTATTGTCATGTCCTACATAGTAGGCATTATGAGGATTTATTCCACAGAAAGTCTTATTCATATTTTCTGGCCTCCTGGAGGATACCAAAGTACAGGGGTATTAAGTGCTCTCATGTAGAAAGGTTATTGGTACCTTAATGCATACACCAAAAATTGCCTCATTGTGTATAGAACTTCGGTAGGTGGTTTAATCTGAAACACAGCATGGGCCTTCTGGAAACCTAGATTTTCCCACCAGGGGTGGCCCAGACTATTTGTGCTATTAAAGACATGGAAAATTTCATATTTAGTGGGTGCATCATGCTCATAGGACTATTTGGTATATTTATATTGAAAACTGAACTCATATTCCCCTAGTCTGGAAAGACCTATAAAAGGTGCTGGTATATGTGAGAGGATACAAAATAACCCACTGTTTATAGTGGAAAAAACTACTCCCTTCGATTCTTCTTGGTGGAAATTCTTCTCATTCAGTGTTTGCATAAAGAAATTGTAACTGTGGCTGCACTCACACACCCGAAGAAACCTATCTGGGTAGCAGGATAGAATGGAGGGAAGGAGGATAAACAGGGTAATGGGAAAGTGGAGAGAAGCATACGTGACTTCATGGATTCTAACTGACCTAATTTCCCCAGAACTGTTATAAAGCAAATATTCAAAAGAAAATGTAAAGTAATACAAGAATCACCAGATTGTAAGGGGCGCCTGGGTGGCTCAGTAGGTTAAGCAACTGCCTTTGGCTCAGGTCATGATCCCGGAGACCCAGGATCAAGTCCCACATCTGGCTCCATGCTAGGCAGGAAGCCTGCTTCTCCCTCTCTCACTCCCCCTGCTTGTGTTCCCTCTCTGGCTGTGTTTCTCTCTGTCAAATAAATAAAATCTTAAAAAAAAAAAAAAAAGAATCACCAGATTGTTAAAAAATACATATATGGATACATATATAAATATATAAATATACATTTAGATAGATATATAGATAGAACATGCATAATTCAATAGCCTAATCCAAAACACATTCAGTTGAATTTCAGAAACCAACAAAACAAAACCCTATGAATAAACCAATCGCTTTTTTAAGTTAAGGCATTTCTATAGCTCTAGAATTTGGCACTAATTAAAAAAATTAATTATCTTTGTATTTTTGTCTCACAATGACATCTAAAATGTTATACATTAGACAACCAACTACATATAATGCTACTAAGTTAACAACTTGGGCTCTTGTTTCAACTGGACTTTTGCCATGTATTTTATTTTATTTTTTTGGCTTTTCTAATATATTTTAAATTAATCTTCCTATCATTCACTTAGGCTACTATAACATAGCCATCCTTTTCACCATGGATGGATTATTATTAAAGAAAAAAACAGATTATGGCATTTTCATGTAACATGCTTCAGTTATGCCCTATAACCTTCAAGCTGAAATAGGAACAATTTAGCATGACATATAAATCCCTTTTTCATCTGGCTTCTGTCTCCACATCGTTGTGTTTACATATGCTTTCAATTCTACTGATCCTTCTCTACTGGAAACTTCCTAAAAGAACAATGTAATGTATACTGTTCTATGGTCTGGATGGATTTCTTAGTTCTAGGTTTTTGCCACATAGCAATTGTCCTTCTCAAGACTCAATTCAATGTGTGTAAAATCTCACCAGGATTGTAGTTTTTCTGAGGTCAATTCCCAACTACATTTTTGAAATAAAATCCTATTGATTTTTTTTAATTATAATATGTTTTACAAAACTCAGGATGTACAAAACACTATGAAGTGAAGAGTTCCCCTTCTTGACTTTTCATCTGACCACAGATCCTCTCTTCTTGCCAACAGCTATTTGATAGAATTATTTGTGTGTGCACTTCTAGAGCCAATGCATACAGATACCCAGACCCTGAACTTCACTCACAATTTTTGAAACATCATGTTAGATACTCAGTACATAAAAAGTGAACAATATGGTCTTAAAATAAAAACCTGTTCTTAAGAGAGTACATTTATAAAAGCAATTGAAATACAATGTTCAACAATAATCCTACAATTTAATAGCCTATTAATCTTACATTTGACCAGTGGATATGCTTTGTTTAGCCTACAGAGTGTTTAAAATATAAACCATGATTACTCATCAACAGGTAAAAGATGATTTACAGCTTTTTCTAGAAAAATAGGAAATGTGGGCACAAAGAACCTTCTTTATTTCTCTGTATGTGTGTGTATGTATGTGTTTAAGTTATTACAAATCCACTCTTTCTTATATGCATATGTATAATTCTATGCATTTTGATAGAATTATTGAGTCATATAACCATATATCCAATAAAAATAGCCAAAGTTCCATCACTCCCACAAAAAATTTCTCTCGTGCTCACCCTTTTTAGGCAAACCTTTACCCCACTTTGGACCCCTGGCAAACAATAATCTGTTTCTTCTCCCATTAATTTTGTCTATTGTAGAATCAGTTTAAAAAAAATGGCATCATATAGTCTTTAGGCACAAAAGGCTTCCCTGAATTAGGATATATTTAAAATGCATCATGTTGAATATTCAATCGTTGGTTCCTTCTTATGACTAAGTAATATTCCACTGCATGGATGAAGGCCAATTTATTGTGCATTTTTGTGCACATATTTGTGCATTTACCAATGGAAGGGCATTTAGGTGGCCTACTAATTTTGCAATTGTGAACAAAGTTTCTAAAATCATTCATAGAGAGTTATTTGTATAAACCTAAGTTTTCATTTCTTTGGGGGAATGCCCTAAAAATCACAGGTGCTCTGCCTCTTCAGCTATCCCTACTCCTTAACTCCTAGCAACCACTGCTCTTTTTGCTGTTTCAATGGTTCTGTCTTCTCAAGAATGCCATATAGTTGGAATCACATCATATACAGACTTTACAGATTTGTTTCTTTATTTAGTAATATGTACTTATGTCTCCTCCATGTCTTTTCAGAGCTTTATGGATCATTTCTTTCTTTTTTTTTAAGATTTTATTTATTTATTTGACAGAGAGAGATTACAAATAGGCAGGGAGGCAGGCAGAGAAAGACGGGGAAGCAGGCTCCCTGCTGAGGAGAGAGCCCGATGTGGGACTTGATCCCAGGACCCTGAGATCACGATCTGAGCCTAAGGCAGAGGCTCAAGCCTCTGAGCCAACCAAGCACCCTGGATCATTTCTTTTAGCACTAAACAATACCCATTGTCTGAAGTACCAAAGGTTATCTATCCATTAACCACCTGAAGTGCATCTTGGATGCTTCTAAGTTCTGGCAATATGAATAAAGCTGCTAAAAATATTTGTGTGCACGCTTTTGTCTTGACATAATTTTTAATTCACTTGGGTTAATGGCAGAGAGTGTGATTATTGGATTGTATGGTAAAAGTACTTTTAGTTTTGTTAAGAAACCAACAAACTGTCTTCCAGAGTGGCCATGTCATTTCACATTCCCACCAACAGTGAAAACAGTGAATGAGAATTCTTGTTGTTTAACGTCTTCATTGGCATTTGATGTTTGTCAGCGTTTTGGATTTGGGCCATTTTAGTGGGTGTGTAGTGATATCTCGTTGTTTTAATCTGCATTTCCCTCCTGATATATGATGTTGAACATATTTTCAAATGTTATTTGCCATCTGCATATCTTCTTTATTTGAGTAAGCATTAAGCTAGAACATGATATGAATGATAAGCTCTCTTCTGAGAGATTGCAAAAACAAAAGAAATCTCACCCTTTTATATAACCAAAGAGATAAAATCCATTGCATTTAAGTTCTCATGATAAACAGTAATTAGTCATCAAAGTAAGACAAACTGATGGAACAATTTATCAGGTGCAGTTTATCTTAGATTCATCTGGTAATTGAGAGGACTATGTTTGCTAAATTGCTTATACACAGAAAAAATAAAATTTTAATATCTTTCTAACATGTGGTAATTTTTATAACTTGTGCTTCAAATTAAACACTTAGTTTTCCATAGATTCTGGAAGATAGGGAACCTATGATTTTTGATAATTTCAAAGACACAGTGCTTAGATACTGAAGAAAGACTATTAAGTCTTAAATTCAAGAGGTTTATATTTAAAAAAATTACATATATTTCAGAGACAAAGAAATAATTCAAAAATTTAGATTAAAATTACTGAGAATTTGGAGCGCCTGGGTGGCTCAGTTGGTTAAGCGACTGCCTTCAGCTCAGGTCATGATGCTGGAATCCTGGGATTGAGCTCCACATCAGGTGCCCAGTTCCACAGGGAGTCTGCTTTTCCCTCTGTCCTTCTCCCCTCTCATGCTCTCTCTCTCAAATAAATAAATAAAATCTTAAAAAACAAAACAACCACCAGTAAGAGTGGGTTTCCATTGTACCTTCTACTGGAATCACATTATTCACTTAGATCATTCCCTCAAATGTTTTAATTTTTTGCACAAGTCTCAATATTTTAGTCAGATTTTTCCTAAGTGTGCTTTTTAAATTTGCAAACACTCTCCCATCACTCTGTCCTCTGACCCATATTCTCTGTTATTGCTCCAAGGCATTTGCCAATATGTAGGCCAAGAAGAGTGCAGTAGTTGTTATCCAACAAATGTTTATTTCATGGCATACATTTTAAATTAAATATCTTTGAGATAATTAACAAAAGGGAGAAGGTATGAGAATGGAAAAAGAAGATTCAGCAGGAAGCTATTTTAAAGACACAGTCAAGAGCTGGAATTTAATTAAATGCAAGAGGGTGGTAAAATATGAATGGATCTGAGAGCTTATGAAGCTGATAGAATCAACCAGACTTAGTAGTTGGCTGGAGATAGGCCATGAAATAGAGAAAGATGTCAAATGTAAAATCCATTATTTCAGAGGCGCCTGGGTGGCTCAGTCATTAAGTGTCTGCCTTCAGCTCAGGTCATGATCCTGGAGTTCCAGGATGGAGCCCCGAATCAGGCTCCCTGCTTGGTGGGAAGTCTGCTTCTCCCTCTCTCACTCCCCCTGCTTGTGTTCCCTCTCTCACTGTATTTCTCTCTATCAAATAAGTAAATAAAATATTAAAAAAAAAAAAAGAAAACAGTGAATGAGAGTTCTTGTTGTAACATCTTCATTGGCATTTGATGTTTGTCAGCGATTTCAGAATGAGCAAAGGAACAATTAGTGACATCGTTCACTAAACTATAAAATGCAGGGAGATCATTTTGGGGTAGGTAATAATGATTTCTATTTTAGTCATGAGATAAACACTTTCTCTGCCACTTACCAGATCTGGAAATTTTTTAAGACCTCCTAGTCCCTCAACTTCCTCACCAATAACAAGAACACCTATTTCAAATACACATAAAATACTAAAAAGAGTGTCTAGCATATAATAACAACTGAATGTATATTAAAGTCATGCTCAGTATTTTGAGGTCATTATATTGTTTTCATTATTAGTATCTCATCCAGCAGCAAATGGATCTGTGGGTATGAGTTTATTTCATGGTGTTATGAATACATAAGTACATCAGTCCTTTGATCAATTTATTTATAAATTAAATAATATTCCAATTCTTGTGTGAGCTACCAGGTGTATAAGAAATGTTAATATGATAGCTCCAGAAGGTAATAGTCTACAAAATTATTGTGTATATAACTATAATTTTAAATTTTAAAAGTTCTGATATATAATGCACATATTCTGATTATTAACCAGTTTCAAAAGTCATAAATTTTATAATATTCTGTGTAAATTTTCTGTATCTATTTATTTTCTTAAATTGTATAAGAAGGTCAAAATAAAGCAAATTTCAGCTTTGTACAGTAATGCAACTTTTAAAATAAATGTTCTGGAAATATTGATCAAAATATTTATGTTGTAGATAAAAATACTAAAAACGTAAATATAACTCAATATTTTTTCTAAAACTGCATTTTCATCTTATTTTTAGTTGTCCTGTATAATTGATTATCGGGATGTGTTCTTTCCATCCACATCAAAAAAAAAAAAAAAAGTAGCAGTTATAATTAAACAACACAGCCTTTATAACCTCCTCAGCTTGACTAGAGTTTAGACTGGATTCCTCATGGATAGGCATCTGACTTTTCTTAAAGCACTTATTTTCAAAAGCTTGCAATAGCAATTCTTTCTCAGCTTCTTTAAGTTATAAATCTTCTTTCTGCCCCATGCCAGTTTTACAACTCAGATTTGGGTTCTTCTCAAGGGCCGGAGAGCCATCTTTGAAATGTAATCCTCAAAAAAGAGCCTTTATTTTCCTGTCTTTATAGAAGGTAGGAGCCTAACTTCTAAAAGCACCAATTATAAACACTGATGGCCTAATCACATTGGCCTACCTCCCCTCTTACAGTCTAGAACTTTTCTACTAACTCACTCCAGTGCTTAAAATTCTTCCACCCTTTGTTTTAGTGAAGCTGAGTTCAATCTCTCTTCCTTATTGCAACAGAATTGAATAAAGTCTACCTTGCCTGTTTAAGTTGCCTACTGCATTGGTTCCATAATATAAAAATAAATTTAAGAGTTTATTAGTGTTTTTTTGTTGTTGTTGTTTTGATTCTTTGTTTTTGTTTCTAGGAATATGTTCACTTAAGGTATATGAGAATAGCTGGTCATTGAACCATGTTATACCAAAGTTAAAATCATCCGTGATTATGTAATGTGGATGGGATTTCATCACAGCGTACTGTCTACATATATACTCTATGGGATTATTAGTGGTACTGAGATTATAAAATATTGCAATATAAGAAGAAGTAGGATAGGATGGGAGGTGTTTTCTAAGCACTTTACCCAGCCTTGTTCTCCAGAAGAAACCAAAACCAATGCTTTCATAAAAAAATTGCTAAGAGGAAAATAACCCAATTATTCATGAACTCCTAGACAGGTGGTACATAAGGCTGATACATGACTCTAAAATGATTCTTTTATTTTTAAAAAATAAATCCTGGATACCATTTATCCTATTCCTTTTTACTACATAAAAGAGGTAGTCCATGGGGTGCCTGGGTGGCTCAGTTGATTAAGTGACTGCCTTCAGCTCAGGTCATGATCCTGGAGACCCGGGATCGAGCCCCACATCGGGCTTTCTGCTCGGCGGGAGGCCTGCTTCTCCCTCTCTCAGTCCCTCTGCTTGTGTTCCCTCTCTGACTGTGTTTCTCTCTGTCAAATAAATAAATAAAATCTTAAAAAAAAAAAAAGAGGTAGTCTGGAGACACTCAAGTGGCTCAGTCATTGAGCGTCGGCCTTGGGCTCAGGTCATGATTCCAGGGCCCTGGGTTGGAGTCCTGCATCAGGTTCCCTGATGGGCAGGAAGCCTACTTCTCCCTCTCTCACTCCCTCTGCTTGTGTTCCCTCTATAGCTGTGTTTCTTTCTGTCAAATAAATAAATAAAATCTTTCAAAAACATATGTAGTCTGTGATACAATTTTTCAGACACTTTTGTTTGATATAGTAATAATTCAAACTATTCATGAAGCCAAAAACATGATCTCACTTTTTGTGTAGGCATTTCCAAGATTGGCAGCTCAAATTAGACAAAGTATCTTGTGGCCTTAATGTTTTTTCATGCTGTAACCTCTAGAGCTCTTTAAAGTTACCAATTCTCTCATTTCTAGGTGAGCAAAGAAAGCATGTCAAAAGCTAAATCAATTTATGCTTTGGTAAATAGGGTGTGGAAAGCTCAAGTGCACAAGTCATATCTAGCATGATTTCTTCTTGACCACAACTATTAAATGGAATAAGTAACAAATGTACAGAGTCAAGAGGCTTGCCCTTGACAAAAAAAGGAGAACAAAGGAAAGAAAGGTAATAAAGACTATTCTGTTACCAAAAAAAGATAAAAGAGCCAATTGCCCTCCTGAACTTCACATTTAAGGCCATGTTGCAGGAAAACAAATAGTAACTTGGTGCCCTGGTATTGAGAAATACATTACAAACCTAAGCCATTTAGTTATTCATTATTCCTTCATTATAGGGAACTGTGACAATTATTCCATGACCACCAGATGCTTACTAATGAGCAAACATTTCTTTTGTAGAAAAATAAAACTTGTTTTCAAATTTCAACAGAAAAAAATGGGTTTTAAAGTACTCAATTTGCCTTTTCTTTCAACATTTATTAGAAATATATATGTTTCATTCTACTATATTGGGCATGACACAAGGAGCAATGATGATCATTCAATAAATACAGTATTTCTAGAGAAAACTTTGATGTAGTGAAAACAAGATGTATTGATCAAATGCAGAATTACAATAAGAAAGTGCCGTAACAGAGATGTATGTAGAGCATTAAAAGTGCCTGAAAGTCAAAGAACTGTAATATAGACAAACTAATATGTGGTACAACCTCAAGTGTATAGAAGACAGAACTAGAGAGTCTGAAAAACTTAAAGGATATTTAAATAGTACTCCAGTTATGGCTATCTGTTAATAATTAAGTTACTAACAAATATCATATTCTTTACATTTTAATAAAAAGGCATTATAGTTAACTGTGAAATAATGTAAATATTTTAAAAGTACAGTTTCATTTTCTAACTCAATCAGAGAACAAATACCACATGATTTCACTCATATGTGGAATTTAAGAAACAAAATAAATAAGCAAAGGGAAAAGAAAGAGAGAGTGGGAGGCAAACCAAGAAACAGACTCTTAACTATAGAGAACAAACTGGTGGATACCAGAGCAGACACAAGTGGGGGGATGGGTGAAATAGGGGATTAAGGAGTATACCCTTTGTGATGAGCACCAGGTGATGTTTAAAAGTATTGAACCACTATTGTACACCTGAAACTAATATTACACTGTATGTTAATAACTGGATTTTATATAAAAACTTTTAAAAATGACTAATTTAGGAAGGGGGCAAGATGGCAAGAGAAGTAGGAGACACTGTTTCAATGGGTCTCCTGAAGTGAGCGAAATATCTACCAGAACACTCTGAACACTCATGAAGTTAGTCTGAGATGTAAGACTATACACTTCTGGATTTCTACAGGAACAGAGGAGCATCAGTGGAGAGGTAAAGCAGAGTGGGAGTACTCGGACTGATTTCAGAGGATAAACAGAAGAGGAGGGAGTCATCAAAAGTAACCCATTAGAAAGTAATACCCCAATAAGAAAATGTCCTGTGCTTGGGGATTAGCACCAAATTGGAGTCTGGTTAAAGCACTCAAAAACAAAGGGTTTTAAAGGGAAACTGGTGGACTCTGAGGGCCATAGCATGGAACTAAAACTGCAGTCCTGAGATGGCCATAACTGGCACCTGCCTGAGCCTGCGTGAGCCCGGCGGGAATACCCTAAGCCCCTAAGCTTTCAGCTTTCCACTGCTTGCACAACTGCTTGGGCTGGGCACACCCTTTCTCAACCCCCCACCCCCACCCCCCGTGCTGGGTCTGAAGGCACCCAGTGTGGATGTGAGCCCCAGACAGCAGTCCTGGCAATGGCAGGCTTGCTCAAACCAATATCGCTCACGGTTTCTGTGGCACGGGGGTGCAGAGACAAGCAGGGCCTCATGTGGCCATTGTGGTGGTGCACCACCTATGAGAGGTGACGGTGTGCAGGGACCTTGCAGAGGGGGAGTCTGTGTGTTCTGGACCATCCAGAGGGGAGCAGAATCAGGCTTCTCTCTGAGACAGAGGTATGGGTGAGGACAGTTTACTTTGCTCTGACTCTCCAAAAAGCCTCAAAAAGCCACAAGAGAACAAATATCTCCAGAGAACAAAAGACTGAAAAACCAGTTTCCAAAGACCCCAACCCCTTGATAGGGGGCAGGGGGACTCAGCCCAAGCAAGACTGACTGAAAAACAACACAGCAGGCCCCTCCCCCCAAAAAGAAGCCAAAAAAACAAGAAGACAACCACCAACGGGTCTATATAAAACTGTAAAACACCAACATCTGGGAAAAAACAATTTCTTAATCTCCCAGTACTGCCCTGAAACCTGTATATTCTATAAACACAGCTTTTCTTTTCATTTTTATTTTTTTTAAATTTTAAATTCATTCTCATGATTCTTGTCCTTTTATTTTTAACCTATTATTACAACTTGATCTTTAACATAACATTCCATAATAACTTTTTAACCTGAACTTTTTTCATACATATATCTGTGTTTCTTTCTTTCCTTTTTAAAAAATATATATATAGATATAAACTTCACGGTAATTCTTCATTCCTATTCAATATGACCCTTATATATAAACCAGTTTTAATTTCCCTATATCTCTAGAAAGTTGAATCCTCTAACAAAAATGACAAGTTACACCCAGGAGGAAATGAAATACTTTCCTCACCCACATTAAGGGTCTGTAACCAACTTCCAATCTTTCTCTTCTGTCAGTGATTCTGTGTATTTGTTTTTGCCTTTGTGCTATATAAATCTTATTCTTGGGGGTTGTTTGGCTGGGTTTTGCTTTTTTTCTCTCTCTCTCTCCTTTCTTTAACTTTTGATGGCCTTTTTCTTTATTTTTTTATTTTATTTATTTATTATTTCTTTTGGTGCCATCTTGGGGGCCCATTTTGGCTGGGTTTTTTCTTTCTTTTTTTCTTTCTCTCTCTCTATTTTTTTCTTTTTTATTTTTGGTGGTGATTTCTAATTACTCTGAAACCTTCCAATGGACAACTTGCCTGGAACTTGGTTGATATATTCACCTATACATCCACCCAACCACCCCTCACGGAAATGAGTTAGAGGAGGAAAACCCAACAGAAGAAAAATTCAGGAATGCCTGGGTGACTCAGAGGGTTAAGCCTCTGCCTTTGGCTCAGATCATGATCTTAGGCTCCTGGGATCAAGCCCCACACCAGGATCTCTGCTCAGGGGGGGAGTCTGCTTCCCCCTCTTTCTCTGAATGCCTCTCTGCCTTTTTGTGATCTCTCTCTCTGTGTCAAATAAATAAATATAATCTTTTTTTAAAAAGGAGAAAAATTTAGAGACTGCAACTTCTTTCAAGGAACTACTGGATATGGACATAAACAATATGACAGAAATGGAATTCAGGGTAGCAATTATCCAAGCAATGGTTAAGTTGGAAAAGACCATTAGTGGCAACATAGAATCTCTAAGGGCAGAAGTGAAAGCTGACCTGACAGAGGTTAAAAATTCTATCAGTGAGATCCAATATAATCTAAATACTCTAACAGCAAGGGTAAGTGAAGCAGCAGATCACATTAGTGATCTAGAAGACAGTTGATTGAGAAGGAGGAGCAGGAGAAGTCTTGGAACAAACAGCTAAAATCTCATGAAAATGAATTAAGGAAATAAATGACAGCATGAAATGTTCCAATATCAGAATTATTGGAATCCCTGAGGGAGTATATAGAGAGAGAAAGACTAGAAGATATAGTTGAGCAAATCCTGGATGAAATTTTCCCTAATCTGTGGAATGAAACAAGTGCTTGTGTTCTAGAGGAACAGAGAACACCCTCCAATTTCACTGAGGCTAGAAAACCCTCTAAACACATAATTGTAAATGCACGAATCATAAATTCAAAGAATATATCTTAAGTGCAGCTAGGGGGAAGAGATCCATTATATACAGAGGACCATCAGAATAATGTCAGATCTGTCCACAGAAACCAGGCAAGCCAAAAAGGGCTGGCAAGACATATTTAGGAAACTAAATGAAAAAAAAATATGCAGCAAAGGACACTATACCCAGCAAGGCTGACTTTTAAAATGGATGGATAGATAAAGAGCTTCCAGGACCAGCAAGGTCAAAAAGATTATGCAACCACCAAGCCAGCACTACAAGAAATAATAAAGAGAGTTCTATAAAAGAGACAAGAACCCAAGAGTGACACAGAACAGAAATGTACAGAGTCAATCTATAGAAACAAGGACTTCACAGGCAACATGAGATCAATAAAAATATATCTTTCAATAATGACTCTTAACGTGAGTGACCTAAATGCTCCCCATAAAATGGCACAGGGATGCAGACTGGATACCACAACAGGACCCATCCATGTGGTGTCTACAAAAGACACATTTTTTAATTGAAAGATACATCTAGACTGAAAGTGAAGGGATAGAGAACCATCTTTCATGCCAACAGGCCTCAAAAGAAAGCTAAGGTAGTGATTCTCATATCGGAAAAAAATGATTTTAATCTAAAGACTATAGTCAGAGATTGAAGAATACACAAAAAGATGAAAAAGCCTTCCATGCTCATGGATCAGAAGAATAAACATTGTTAAATTGTCTATACTGCCCAGAACAATCTATACTTTCAATGCCATCCCAATCAAAATTCCACCAACATTTTTCAAAATGCTGGAACAAACAGTCCTGAAATTTATATGGGGTGTGCCTGGGTTAAAGACTCTGCCTTTGGCGCAGGTCATGATCTCGGGGTCCTGGGATCGAGGTCTGTGTTGAGCTCTCTGCTCAGCAGGGAGCCTGCTTCCTCTGCTCTCTCTGCCTGCCTCTCTGCTTACTTGTGATCTCTCTGTCTCTGTCAGGTAAATAAATACACTCTTTAAAAAAATGATATGGAACTAGAAAAGACCCTGAATTACTTAGGAAATGTTGAAAAAAGAAAAACAAAGCTGGGAACATCACATTACTGATTTCAAGCTTTATTACAAAGCTGTGATTACCAAGAAAACATGGTACTAGCACAAAACAGACACATAAACCAACAAAACAGATTAGAGAGTCCAGAAATGGACCCACAACTCTATGCTCAAATAATCTTCAACAAAGCAGGAAAAAATATCCAGTGGAAAAAAGGCAGTCTCTTCAATAAATGGTGCTGGGAAAATTGGACAGCTATGTATAAAAGAATGAGACTCAAGCATTCTCTTACACCATACATGAAGCATGAAGATAAACTCAAAATGGCTGAAAGACCTCAATGTGAGGCAGGAATCTATCAAAATCCTAGAGGAGAACATAGACAGTTACCTCTTTGAGATTGGCCACAGCAACTTCTTTCAAGACACATCACCAAAGGCAAAGAAAACAAAAGTGAAAATGAACTTTTGGGACTTCATCAAAATAAAAGGCTTCTTCACAGCAAGGGAAATAGTCAACAAAACAAAGAGGCAACCCACGGAATGGGAGAAGATATTCCCAAATGACACTACACACAAAGGGCTGATATCCAAGATCTATAAAGAACTCCTTGAACTCAACAACCAAAAAATGATGATCACATCAAAATGGGCAGAAGACATGAACAGACACTTCTCCATAGAAGACTAACAAATGGCTAGCAGACACATGAAAAAAAAAAAATGTTCATCTTCTTTAGCCAACAGGGAAATTCAAATCAAAACCACTTTGAGATAGCACTTTACACCAGTCATAATGGTCAAAATTAATAGGACAGGAAACAACAAATGTGGAGAGGATGTGGAGAAAGAAGAACTCTCTTACACTATTGGTGGGAATGCAAGTTGGTCAGCTTCTTTGGAAAACAGTGTGGTGATTTCTTAAAAAATTAAACGCAGAGCTACCCTATGACCCAGCAATTGCACTACTGTGTATTTATCCCAAAGACACAGAGGTAGTGAAAAGAAGGGCCACGTGTACCCCAATGTTCATAACAGCAATAGCCACAATTGTCAAACTGTGGAAAGAACCAATGTGCCCTTTCACAGATGAATGGATAAAGAAGATATGGTCTATATGTACAATGGAATATTATGCTTCCATCAGAAAGGATTGAATACCCAACTTTTGTAGCAACATGAATGGGCCTGTAGGAGAGTATGCTGAGTGAAATAAGCCAAGTAGAGAAAGTCAAGTATCATATAGTTTCACTTATTTGTGGAGCATAAGTAGTAATGTGGAGTACAATGGGAGAGGGAAAAGAATGTGAACTGGGGTAAATCAGACATGGAGATGAAGCATGATAGACTTTGGTCTCTGAGAAACAAACTGAGGGTTTTGGAAGGGAGGGGTTGGGGGACAGGTGAGCCTGGTGGTGAGTATTGAGGGCACAAATTGCATGGAGCACTGGGTGTGGGACATAAACAATGAATCTTGAAACACTGAAAAAAATAAAATAAATTATTTTAAAAATGAGTAATTTATACTAGAACTATCAGGAAAAAAGATCAACACAGACAGAGCAGAAAAATACAATTGTCAGAGAAAAATACTTTTGTTCTATAACAAAAGTAAACCCTTGTCTAAACATAAGGAAGAAGTTATTGGGTCAGAATGTTAAACAGTATTGGTTAATTAAAATTTGTGTTTAAAGTCTTCCATTGATTTTCATACATTTATGTTGTATACAACTACACTGGTAAATGTAATTCCATAAAAAGGCCTTGCAGATATAAATGATACTTTTGATAGAAAAATAAAACCTACATTTTCTAAATACTCTACTTATACCAACCATTGCCTTCTCTCCTCTATTAGGAAGATTTTCATCAATTTTATGGCCTTTTCAGAAAACATTAGAGACATTTCATTGTGATAGACAACTGGCAAATACTTTGTTAGCATAATGAGAACAGGGTACATATTCTATGAAATAAAGCTTGTGTATTTAGGAAATAGAAAAGCTTGTACAAATAAGAAATAACTACAAATTCCTCTTGTACCTTAGTTATAGGATTTTCCTGGTGCCCCTTTCAGCAAGAGATGAAGTTTATTTCTCCACCTCATGGAATCATGTTGGTATTGTAAGTTGTGTCGACTGACAGAATGTAATGGACATGCATAGTGGAAACCCAGATGCTCACCCAAAGCGGACTGGAAGTTTCCACTCTCACCCCCCTGGCAGTTTGTTCTCAAGCCGCCATGCAAATAATATCTATCCACTCTGTCGGAAGCCTAGAGTTCACATGAAGGACTATCTTAACTGAGTTTCTCTAGAATTATCTTCTGACTACCAACTGACAGCCAACAACCAACACCAAACATCTAAGTCCATCTTAGAATATCCAGTAACAGTAAAGGCACGAGATAACTATGACTTCCCAGTGATCCCAGGCAGAGCTCACAGGAGAACTGCCCATTTAAACCCATTCTACACTGCTGACATACAAGATTATGAGTAAGTAAACTGATTGTTTAAATCTTAGGGCTTTGTGGTAATTTGTTATACAGGAAACGATAACTGATAAATCTCCAGGACATCTAGTTTCTGAAATAAAATTAAATCTGTTCAGGAGAACCTGATAAAGTCTTTTTGAATAACAGCTAAAAATAAAAAGCAAGTAGTATTTCTTGGTAGCAATGTGCTAAACATTTTACATTTATTACCTCTAATAATCCTCAAAGTAATAAACTTAGTACGTTTCTTATCTCTATTTTATAGATATTGAAACATCAAGAGAGATTTAAAATGTCCAAGTTTCCACAACAGGAAAGAGGGACAGATGAGTTCAAACCCAGGTTTACCTTTTAAGGCAGTATTCTTAACTGCTACACATATCTTGTATGTATCTTGTATCTTTTTCCTCCCTATTTTTTCATAATTTCTAATAATAGTGCCTATAACAAGAAATAAAAATATTGAAACTTGCAGTGACACCATACCTTAATATGAGAAACCAAACAATGGTATAAAATAACTTTTTGTAATTTTTTCTGTCTGTTCACTGAGAGAATGGAATGTCTTCTAGGCAGAAGCTCAATAATTATGTCTGTGTGTAGTTTTATGTGGCTAACAATATATCACTACATAAAGAACAACAGTTTATGTTCAGCTAGTTAGGAAATAGGAATGGCAGTAACTGGGGACTTCTCAGAAATGTAAGATTATATAGCGATGAGCTACAGTCACAGAGAGTCATCAAGAGGCTCTCAGAGAAAGAAGTAAAAATTATACAAGTATCAGGTTAGGACATGAGAAGACAAATTAAAATACAAATCAATATGTTTCCTTTATATGATGATAATACAGGTGGAAACAAATCAAAGATCAAATATACACTATTTACATTTTCAGATAAATATGACAAGTATATTGAAAAACATATAAGACATAGCATATCCTTTTTTATTTTTAAATGATCACAGAGGAACAGCATGTATTTCATGCATTTTTCAAGCATACATAAGGACAAAAAAAAATAAAATGTTGCTTCTCAGGAGGAAGATCTGGTCTTCTTGAATATTTCTATTTCCGATATTAAAGAACAAAATTTATTAAAAGAATATTGAAAGACTTACCAAAAATGATTTGTGATCTATGAATTTACAATGTTAGTAGGTGGTATTTTTTTAAAAAGATTTTTTTTTATTTATTTGACGAGAGAAACACAGCTAGAGAGGGAACACAAGCAGGGGGAGTGAGAGAGGGAGAAGCAGGCTTTCTGCCAAGCAGAGGGCAGGGCTCAATCCCAGGACTCCAGGATCATGAGCTGAGCCAAAGGCAGACACTTAATAACTAAGGCACCCAGGAGCCCTAGTAAATGATATTTTATTTTGCTTTTGAAATATCATCTCTTAATGCTGTAAAGTAGCATATAATTATGGTAAAACGTGACCCCTTTCTTTCTCCCTGTACATGAACACGCACAAATAAATGCATGTATATTGTCTACACATTATACATGCATAATTATATACATGTACTGCTATATATACAATTACAGTTTCTTTCTATATATCAACAAAATGTCAATACTTAAAAATTGTGTATTTACTCAAAGCATACAAAAATACTGATCCAAAGTGATATAAGCACCCCGATGTTTATAGCATCACTAGCAACAATAGCCAAATTATGGTAAGAGCCTAAATGCCCATCGACTGATGAAAGGATAAGGAACAGGTGGTATATAAAATATTGGAATATAGACTATCCCTTAATATAGTATATCACTCAACCATAATAAAGAATGAAATCTTGTCATTTTCAATGACATGGATGGATCTAGAACGTATTATGCTAAGCAAAATAAGTCAGTTAGAGAAAGACAAATACCATATAATTTCACTCACATGTGGAATTTAAGAAGGAAAACAGGTGAACATAGAGGGTAAATAGAGAGGCAAACCATAAAACAGACTCAACTATAGAGAACAAACTGAGGGTTGCTGTAAGGGAAGTGGACAGGGACATAGGTTAAATGGCTGCTGGGAATTAAGGAGGGCACTTCTTGTAATGAGCACTGGCTGTTGTATGTAAGTGATGATTCACTAAATTATATTCCTGACACTATATGCTAATTAACTGGAATTTGAGTAAGATACAAACGTTTATAAAGTTATCTGTAGAAGTGTAAAAAAATAAAATAATAAAATAAATAAAAAATATATGCAAAAATACTGACTTGTAAAAACAAAATATACCAAAAAAAAGGTAAAGATGACAAATGGAGATATACACAATGTTCGTGGATTAGAAAACAATATTACTAAGATGTCAGTTTTCCCCAAATTTATCTACTGATTAAAACCAACCCTAAGAAATATTCCAGTAAGCCTTTTCAAAATAAATAAGAAAACTTGCTTCTTAAATTTAGATGAGTACACAATTGAAAACAGAATTGCTTAGTTTAAAATAATTGAAACACTGAAACCCACAAGACAACAAAGGATACAATAAATAGAATGGTTAATGAAAAAAGGCTGATATACTAAATATTAAGGAGACAGGAGAGTGTAAGAACTCTTTTGCATTGTTAATTAGGATGTAGAATATTACAAAAACTTTGGAAATAAATTTTCAGTTGAATGAATGATCTTGACAGTTTAGTTGTTTTTCTCCCGGGAAAAAGACATGAAAGAAGACTGATTAGAGGTGTTGTTTTGTTTTGTTTTATTTCCCACCACTCCCCCAAAAGAGACCAAATCTGGAAACAAATGTGGAACAGTGCAATGTGTACAGAAAGAAAAAGACGAAAGAAAGAAAAAGAAAGAAAGAAGGAAAGAAAGAAAGAAAGAAGGAAGGAAGGAAGGAAGGAAGGAAGGAAGGAAGGAAGGAAGGAAGGAAGGAAGGAAGGAAAGAAGGAAGAAAGAAAGAAAGAAAGAAAGGGATTTAAATGGACCTAGAAATATCAGATTTTCCATTTTACTTTATCAAAATATAAATCACACATTGGAGTATGATTTGTAAGCTGTTAAAAATGTTTTTAGGTCAAGCTATCATGTAAAAATTCATGAGTCCTTACATACGACAATATTAGAGAACATAATGGGAGTTATTCTGAGTGCCACTCTGAGGTTTTATTTTACTAGTCAGGCCACAGTAATATAAAGAGGTTACTTAGTGCTATGCTTATGATTTTTTTGCTCTCAAAAGATATTACATTTTAACTTTAGGTCACTGATCCTTTTATTGTACCTTTCATTTCCATTTCCACTTTACAATAGAGTAAGAAACATTAACTCACAATTTTCTCTAAAGTGATTTTGTTTTTCATGTGCATGCACTATATTTTAAAATAGAATACTGGAAGCTCCAACAATGTATAAACTAATTATACTTGGGTAATTAAGCAATTTACACTTTTTTTGCAATTTAAAAAAAATATCTTAAACATTAGGTATCTCATGGCATTTTACAGAACGATTCAGCTGGTATAAACTTAAATATTCACTTATATAAGCACTGCTTTAAGTAAACTTGAGTGTTCACAGCAGTGTAACTACGACAGGAATACAATTATTCTAAACACTTTCTAGCAGGGAAATAAAGAAACACTTGAATATACATATAATGAAAAAACGAAATGTTATGTTATGTAGCCATAAAATAATGAAAGTGTAACTATATTGTAATACATTATAAATGTTAGTAAATATATCTATTAATGTTATTTGATATGATAAGATGAATAGAATAATTTGTTTTAGAACTCTCCAGTGTTAAATATGAACGTCCATTTATATGTCAAATTAAGTTTTGAGAAATATACTCATTTGAATTTGAAATTATCTTCAAGCTACTTTTTATTATTTTTATTTAACTCAATATTCATTAATATCTCTAAGAATATAAAATTGATCATGTTTAATTGCTTCTTTCAAATCTTGAAATAATTTATTATTTTCTATCAACACTGAAAATAAAAATAAGAATATTACTGCTTAAAATTAATAGTTAATATAGTGTGTGACAGATTTGTGATTCTTGTTTAGGGAATAATAGTTTATAAGTCCTTTTTATCTTACTTAAAAAGGCTTATTACAGTCAACTGCAAAAAAAAATTGAAGGGTGATCTAAATAGTTACTAGTTACTAAAGAAAATATTTAGGTCAAATAAATTGACTCACTGAGTGAGTGAAAATTTGCAGAGAGAAGAGAATTATATCAATTTTCACATATAAAATTTCAGAATTAATATAGTATGTAAAAATTAATTTATTTGTATTGTTAAATAGAACACTTAATAAAAACACTAACATGTAACATTCAATAAAGCATGTACATATGTGCTCAAACAAATATCTCTTTATAGTCAGTGGATTTTTTAACACAACATAAACAGTTTTATTGGTATTACAGTATAGTTTTAATACAAGTAAAATATAAACCCAGTCATTAGATAATTAAATCACTTATCCTGTGAAACAATAGAGCAAGATCTAGCTGAAAGCACTTTTAAAAATGAAAATACCTAAGAAACTTTCCTCAAAGAACAACATATACAAATACAAAAAAATGAACTTGTCAATAATCACATCAAATGTTGAGGGGCTGACTGAGCAGTGAAAAATGATCCTAAGTTTAAAATTAACTCCAGGTAAAAGAATTTCCCACATCCACTATCCTTTGCATTCTGCACAGAGTTCCAAGGCAAAGACTGCTTCCCACTCTCTGAACCACCACAACGATGAGCTCCCTGGCTGATTTAACACAGGCCTTTAATCTTTCCTCACAGGTCCTTAGCTCCTTTGAAAGGAGACACATGGATGGGTTTCAATGGAATGGATTATGAAACATTAGTTCAAGATCAAGATTTCCACTGTAGAATTCCATTTTCCACTGGCATACTCTCACACTCCTTAGCCAGACAAGGTTTATTTTTTTAATTTTCCAACCACTAGTTAAATTTTTTCCGCTATTTCTTTTTTTCCTGTAATTTACCTTGCCATTATTTTTCTTTTTTCCTTTTCTTCTTATATCTTTCAGCATTTTTCTTTAACCATTCATGTAATTTTTCTTTTGCCTTTTCTTGCAAATGTTCTTTCTCCCATTCCTGTACTGCATTTTCCTCCGCTTCTTTATTAATTTTTTTGTTCCTCTTTTCTTTTCTGTTCATTCTTTTCCTGAATCCATTCCTTATGCTTTTCTTCAGCAACTACCTTTCTTTTTTTCATGTTCTTCCATTTCTTTTCTTTTTTCTAGCTGTTGTTTTAATTCCTCCAGAGCTTTCTCTTGCAGACAGTCACATTCTTTTTCTTTCCCAGCAAACCACAGTTCCCATGGGGTCAGGTGGCTTTCTCATACGTAGATGAACCTGTTTCTGTTCTTCTTGGTTATCTTCTGATTCAACCACACTGGAGCAACTCCACCTCCACTACTCTCAGGCTCGCCACCTTAGCCTCTGAATCATGAGCATCCACACCTTCCTCATCCTTCTCTGGTCATTGTTGTAGTCAAACAAGATGCTTTGGTGGCTGAGGGGAGACAGCAGCCACATGGTAGATCTCTAGCTGCTTAGCAGCAGTGACCACAGGCTAACTGTCACCATTGCCAGCCCCTGCCACTGGGCACCTGCCATGAGGACCTGAATATGCAGTGTCCAAGGAAAGTGCATAGGATGGAAGCAAATCAGCCTCCCAGGCAGCTCACATTAGGCCAGTCAAGTTCAAACCCATTGAGAGGCAGTGAGGCAGTGGTTTCATAATTAGAGTGATAAGTGGATTTTCCACAATTGTGGCTAAATGGAATTGTCACCATACATCACCTAAATGAATAGCTTTTTGGAAATGTGGGTGGTTCAGTTATTAAGCATCTGCCTTCAGCTCAAGTCATGGTCCTGGAGAGTCCCACATCAGGCTCCCTGCTGGGTGGGAAGACTGCTTCTGCCTCTCTCACAGTCCCTGCTTGTGTTCCCTCTCTCACTGTGTTATTCTCTGTCAAATAAATAAATTAAATCTTAAAAATAATAAATAATAAATAAATAAATAAATAAATAAATAAATAAATAAATAAATAAATAAAACCAGCTTTGCCTTGAAGTTGTTATTTTAATGCCAACTTTCCCTTCAAGATTTTTTGCAAAAACCTGTTATAAACTGGATAACATCTCATGGAGGGAGAATTGATATTGACATTTTCTTTTGTCTTTATAAGATATCAAATATACTACAAATATCACAAAAAAAATCTCATTGACTCAAGTGCATTATAACTAAAATCATCTGTAGTCTCTTCTATATAGTGTGATTGAGATCTCAAGACCTATGGATAAAGCCCAATTTTACAAGCATTTCTTTGATATTGACTTGTCTCTTGTGCAACAATGGAAAGATATAAACATTGTACATCCTAGTTTTTTTAAAATCTGAGTTTATGGTAACTTATTTATAAAATTGTATGCATATCTTTTTTTATCTTCTACTGCTTTTTTTCTGTATAATGTAAATCTACCACTGCCTTTTAAAATTATTTTATTGTGTTTGAATGTACGCTTTATATTTTATTTTTGGCACTTATCCTGCTCTTTTTCATTTGAATATCTAAAATCCATATTTTGTGAAACTTTTGAATTCCAACTGTTATTTTGTTACTAAACAAAATATGGTTTTATTTCCATTTTCCCCATTGCTTACTTAATTCTCACTTTCAGTACAGATTATCAATAATTTTAAGTAAACTTAGAATTTACAATAATATTACAATATCAACTTTTGACAGTAATTATTATTTACATTTAATAAAAATTGATTAAAATGTATTTCAGGGGCACCTGGATGGCTCAGTTGGTTAAGCATCTGCCTTCAGCTCAGGTCATGATCCTGGAGACCTGGGATGAAGCCCCGCATCAGGCTCCCTGTGCGGTGGGAGGCCTGCCTCTCCCTCTCTCATTCCCCCTCCTTGCATTCCCTCTCTAACTGTGTTTTTCTCTGTCAAATAAATAAAACCTTAAAAAAAAAAAACCCACACATCTCAATATCTTGTTTTACATTCTAACACTACTTTTCTGAATTTGTTATCATTTTCATTTTCCTGTTTGCTGCTTAATTTTTTAGTTGTGTAAGGGTTAGTTATAATCTATCTTCTTGTGTTATAAAAGTTACATTGTTTTCTTCTAATATGAATGTATATTTAATTGCATATCTAGTGCTACATTCAAAATTACTTCCCTCAGCACTGAAATAATTGTTATATTGTCTTCCATACTTTTTATTGTTGATGGAATGCCCCATGAATATATATATATATATATATATGACCTTCTTTTCCTTTGATGTACTTAAGATTTTCTCTCTTCTTAGGTATTGAGATTTTAGGACTGTCTTCTTATTTGTACTAGGTGGTGATTTTAGTGTAGTGAACACTCCTGAAACTTCACATGGGGAGGGTTATATTCTTATTTATTATATTTTTATTTTATTATTTTTATTAACATACAATGTAATATTTGTTTTAGAGATACAGGTTTGTGAATCATCAGTCTTACACAATTCACAGCACTCACCATAGGACACATTTTTATATTTTCTTTCTTAAATTCCTCTCAACTCAATATCAGGTACAACTTAGAAAGTAGAAAATTCCGGAAATGGATGCAAGGACATTCTGTCAAGTGAAAGAAATATTGGCATTATTTGATTTTTGATGATGTTGAGAGAAACCATAGCTAATTTTAAGGATATCTGCATAAGGTTTATTTTGCATAACTGAATAGAGCCAATATTTTTTATGCCATCCTTTTGTCCTTGTTACTTCTCTATGGTCCCTGAAGCCCTAGAGCAAAAAATCATTGCATTAAGTAGTAAAGCTAATAAAAAAATATTGTGTCATGTATAAAAATTTTTCCAAATAGAATTTCCAGGTAGAAAGACTAAACTAAGTCACCAAATCCATAGATGAGCTAAAATCTCAGAAGAATTATTTAAAAATTGCCAAATGAAAGATAAATACTTTATAACAAAAGCATTTTGGCTTATGATGCATAAGATTATCAATTATTATTTTTATTAATTTATGGAAAATAATAACCCACAAGTTACTTCTGGTTTTGATCTTTCTTTTATCATTATTATCTGGTAATAATAACAAAATCAATACACAATTCAGGTGCATTTAAATTGAAAACTTTTTCTATATATTAGAATTATGTAGTTAATGAATATTACATATATATTAATTACTCATGATGTGACAGTGCTATACTTAGAAATCTGATATAAATGAAATGAAAGCCCTTCTATGATATGTTCATTACTTAAATCAAGATGTTCAACTGTGACCCAGGTGGTCCTTTTCAGTATGTCCATGAAGTCAAAACGACTTTTATATAAACATTAGAACATTACCTGCACTATTCATTCTCTGTTATCACATGTACATGCTGAAAATTTTCAGAGGCTATAATGAAGAGTAGATTGAATGCAAATAGAATGCAAAAGTAGATATGAGAATCTCAGTCTTTCTTTAAGCTAGACATTAGAGATTTTTTAAAGTTATGTAATAATACTGTATTCCTAATTTTTTTCTTGGAAAATAATTATTTTAATAAATTTGTGTTGTTTATATTATGTAATGAAGGCATTATTACTTTTAAAAACACATAATTTAAAATAACTTCAGTAAAACTTCTAACATATGTATAGATGGAATTTAAATTATGAAAATATTTGATGAGTATCAATAACATTTGAACATGTACTATTTCTCAAAACAAAATGTTTCAGAATTGCTGGACTACAAGGAAGTATAGTTAATAGCAAATGCATTTATTTAAAAATACCTTACTCTCCAGTGACTATTCTAGTTGCCTGTAATTTTTTTTTTTTTTTTTTTAAGATTTTATTTATTTGACAGAGAGTAACATAGCCAGAGAGGGAACACAAGTAGAGGGAGTGAGAGAGGGAGAAGCAGGCTTCCCGCCAAGCAGGGAGCCCGATGTGGGACTCGATCCCGGGTCTCCGGGATCATGACCTGAGCCGAAGGCAGTCGCTCAACCAACTGAGCCACCCAGGCGCCCCTAGTTGCTTGTAATTTTACACACACACACACACACACACACACACACACACACACACATGCACACACACGCACACTCACACAGATACTTCTAACTTGTTGAAGTTTTTTAATCTAGTTGGGAAGAAGAAATTTTTGTTTAGAAAAGCATGAGTAGTGTTAGAGTTAAGAAAGAATTGTTGCATATTTAGAAAAAGAAATCCTATAAATTAATAAATTAATTTTTAAGTAATTAAACAATGGCAGTGATTAAAGTAAGTAACTAAAACAATGGCATTGTTTTAAGAATTTTTTTAAGATTGGAATTGAAGAAATGAGATCAAGGGGTATAGAACTTAAGTGAAGACTGATTTAAGGTCTCATTGATAAAGCCTTTATAAAATCTAAGTAAGCCTTTGATGGAAAGCTTTGTAACAACAGAAGAAATATTGGTGTAAAAGAAGGTCATTCAAAATATTCTCATCATTTATGAAGTCTAAGACATTGTTGGAATTTGACTTAACTTACAAGTGAGACAATGAGTTTGGTTGGAGCCTATATACATAAGAGTCAAACATTATTTAGAGTATTTTGCTCTTTTTATCAAGGTCATTTGGCAAATTAGTATGGGAGGATTAAACCGAGATTCTCACATTGCCAAATCTAAGATATATTTTGCAACAATGCATCATTTTAGTATTCTTTCATTGTTGCATTTGGTTTGTTATGAATGTTGTCAATCAAGCAAAACTCTAGAAGAAGTTACACATTTGGAATATGTAATTCTAAAACTACACATGAATTTCATGAAAAAAAAAAGATGTTACATTGAAGAATATAATCACATACATAGTGGAAAAAAAAGTAAATTGACATTTGGGAGCTGCCAGAATATTGAGTAATTTAACTGTGCCATGAAAACTGTCAATAATTCACTTCTCACTTGTGTCATCTTTGAAAGTTATCCATACACTCACTTACAAGAAAATTGAAAAAAATATTTAATGTATGCACTGGAGCCTAGGTTGGTTTATGACTATTAGCTGGTTTCAGTTCTGTCATTTGAAAAGCCTGGAAGTCCAGAGAGCTTCGATGGCTTTAAGAAAATCCTTGTAAGACTAAAACAAACTGAATTCAACAACTTTATTTGGACCCGTGAAAGAACTGAGGTCAAAGGACAAACGTCCACCCCGAATTCTGAAGAAATGGATCAATCCAGAGATTCATAGTCAACAACTGTATGCCTGGATTAGAAACCTCTAAAGACCTCAAGGAGGTAGGAGTTGTTAAATTATAATTTTGATGAACGACTAAAAGTTGAGAATAGAATAAATTAAGATTGAGATTTACCAGGGGACTGCGACATCAGAAGGTCCCTCACAATTTTGTGGACTTCTATCTTCAGGAAACTTACTTACTTCTTATGAAGATGTGAGAGAGATCTGTATGCTTCTGGAAGGAAGAGGGGAAGACCAATTCTTGTGAATATGTCCAATGCCTTTTGATTACAAAAGTCTACTGCCCAGGGAGCAAAACATTTTTGGTGCACTGTCCCAAAGACTTAGGCATTCCTTTCTTTCCAGTTCTCTCTGGTCTTCCCCCATTAAAGAGAGGAAAATGTTATACTAGAGAAAACACTGGCTAATTTGGTCACAACCAGAGATAGAGGCCTACTAAAAGACTGAAACTTAACTGGAAAATCACATTACACACCCATCCTCACAGGTTATCAACAGGGCTACAATGTAATAATAGTGAATCATACCTGGAAAAGCTGCAAAGCTAAGATTCTTGGAGTACTAATAAGGAAAGCCAGAAGTCAAGGGGGGAGGCAAAAACAATGCACCAGGGGAATCTGAAGCCACCTAAGGCTTTGCAAGTCCTAAACAGAAGCCAACATAAATCCTTACACCAGAGACCTATTTAATCAGTTCATATTGCCAATAAATGATGACTGGTTTTCAACAACAACAGCAAATAGAAGACAGACCAAAGAGAAAAAAAACAAAATAAACAAACAAAAAAGACATTGCATGAGGAGACAAAGCATTAGGACCAAATTCAGACATGGCATAGACAGAATTTAAAGTAATTATGCATAATATATTAAGGACTCTAATGGGAAAAAAATGCACAATATGCAAAAAATACTGGTATTATAAGAAGATTGAAAATTTAATAAATAATTTTAAAAACATGCAAAAAATCAAAACCATACTGTATCAATTTGACTAGGTTATGGTGCCCAGTTGTCTGTTCAAACACTAATATAGGTGTTGTTATAAAGTTATTTTATAGATGTAATTAAAATTTGCAAAGGAGATCATTCTTGTAATGTGAAGGGCCTCATCTTAATTGGAAACCTTAGAAGCAGAAACTGAGTTTTTGAGAAAAGGAATTCTGATAAAAGACTGTATCACTGAGGGGTGCCTGGGTGGCTCAGTAGGTTAAGTGTCTGCCTTTGGCTCAAGTTATAATCACAGGATCCTGGGATTGAATTGTGTGGGGCTCCCTGCTCAGTGGGGAGTCTACTTCTACCTCTCCCTCTGCCCCTCCCCACACCCCTGCTTGTGCATGAGCTCTCTCTCTCTCTCTCTCTCTCTCTCTCTCTCTCAGATAAATAAATAAAAAAGATTGTACCACTGAAATTCTGCTTCAGTTTCCCCCTGACCCATCTGCCTTACATAGTCTGTACTGAAGACTATACTATTAAAGGGCGCCTGGGTGTCTCAGTGGGTTAAAGTCTCTGCCTTCATCTCAGGTCATCCCAGTCAGGGTCCTGGGATCGAGGTCCACATCAGGCTCTCTGCTTGGCAGAAAGCCTGCTTCCTCCTCTCTCTCTGCCTGCCTCTCTGCATACTTATGATCTCTCTCTGTCAAATAAATAAATAAAATCTAAGAAAAAGAAAAAAAACATACTATTAAATTCTGTGGATGTTTCCAACCTGTCTCTCTTCTATAAAGATTAGACCCACCAAATCCCCAAAATAATGTAACCCAATTCTTTTTTTTTTATTGTTACTTATTTTTTTCCCAGTGTTCCAAGATTCATTGCCCATTCCCCACACCCAGTGCTCCATGCTTTAGGTGTCCCCAGTACCCACCACCAGGCTCTCCCACCCCTCTACCCCCTTCCTTCCAAGGCCCTCAGTTTGTTTCTGTGTCCAAAGCCTCTGTTGTTTCGTTTCTCTCTCTAGATTACCCTACTTCCCATTTACTTTCCTTCTCCCATTGTCCTCCAGGTTACCCCTCATGTACCGCAAGTAAGTGAAACCATGTGATACTTGACTTTCTCTTCTTGGCTTATTTCACTCAGCATAATCTCTTCCAGTCCAATCCATGTTGCTACAAAACTTGGATATTCATCCTTTCTGATGGAGGCATAGTATTCCATTGTAACCCAATTCTTAAAACCCCAATCCCTCTTTCCTTCTGCCTAGAAAGATTGATCCAACTAGTTTGTGTCTCTAGAAAACCCTCATAACCACAGTCCCCAAACTAAAATCTAGAGAGAAAAAATAATAGAAAAAATAGAAAAGAACTTCCTAGAACTGTAGGACAATTTAAAAATGTGTAAAATACACATTATTAGAATACAAGAAGGAGACAAAAGGGGAAACAATAGAGCAGAATAAATATTTGGGATAAAACAGCTGAGAACTTTCTAAAAGTAATGATAAAACACAGATCCTGGAAGTGCAGAGAATGCCAAGCCAATTAAATATCTCAAACAAAACAACAACAACAAAAATAGCAAACAACAAAAACTGCACTTAGGCATACAAATCACAACTATAGGGACCAAGACAAAGATAAAATCATGAAGCAAGCTAGTATTTGCTGGTGGTGGTGGTTGGAAGAGGAGGGATACCTTATCTTTTGAAGAACAAAGGTTAAGAATTACAGTAGACTTCTTGGCAGAAACCCCACCAACCTGGAATTCTATATCCAGAGAAACTGTCCTTCAAAAATGGAGAAATATATTCTCAGACAAATAAAATTTGAAGGAATAGATTGTTGCACCTACCCAAGACAAAGCAAACTTCAGAACAAGGAAAGTTATCAGCAGCAAAAGGTAACATTACTTGATGACAAAAGAATCAATTCTGCAAGCCAATCCTAAATGTGTAAACATTTAAGGAAAAAAAAGTCAAAAATGACCAAGGGTGGAGTGGGGAGGCAAGTATGGGAGGTGGGGATGCTTTAGAACTCTAAGGAGAAATATACAAATCCACTCTTACAGATTTTTCTTAAATATCATTGTTTCAGTGATTGGTATTTCAAGCAGACAAAATATTCAGGAATATATAGTTGACGTAAAGAACTTTTAGGTCAATTTGATATAATAGCCATTTATGGAATAATAAATCATTGAAAAGTTAAATGAATGAATAGGAACAAAATAAACAATTCATCTATTAATTTTTCCAAATAATTTAAGTAGATAATTTGTCTTAAAAAGAAATGGAACTTTGTTCCTAAATTGTTGCTGTTTTATTTTGCTTTTTAAAGTAACTCTCCAGGGGAGCCTGGGTGGCTCAGTTGGTTAAGCGACTGCCTTTGGCTCAGGTCATGATCCCGGAGAGTCGGGATCGAGCCCCACATCGGGCTCCCTGCTCGGCGGGAAGCCTGCTTCTCCCTCTCTCACTCCCTCTGCTTGTGTTCCCTCTCTGGCTGTGTTTCTCTCTGTCAAATAAATAAAATCTTTAAAAAAAAATAAATAAAGTAACTCTCCAGCATGCAGTACAATGTGGGACTTGAACTATAACTCTGAGATCAAGACCTGAGCTGAGATTAAGAGTTGGAAGCTTAACTAACTGAGCCACCCAAGTGTTCCTATTCCTTATTTCTCAATTGGGAGCTGAAAATAGTGACTTTCTTTTAAAGAGTACAATGTAGAAAAGGCAGGGGAGAATATAAAATTGCATTTGAGAAACTTTTTTATTGTTATTATTACTATTATTAAATTTTAATATATATATTTATCTTTTCCTGTATTTTTTTTCTAATCTATTTTTATATGTTATATTCTAGGAGTATTAGAGTTTTATATTTTAAATTTAGGTCAATGGCTTGTTTTGATTTAATTTTTGTGAAGAATGTAAGGTCTGCATTTAGATTTATTTATTTATTTTTGCATATGACTACTCAATTGTGCCAGTACCATTTGTTAAAGAGACTATTTCTCCCCTATTGTTTGTCCCCTTTTTTTGATGTTAAATATTAATGAAGTAGCTTCCTATGCTATTTATATCTATTTCTTACCAGATTAGTGTATATTATCTTCTAATTTAAAAAAATATTTTCAATTATAAACATATATTACACTGCTTTGAGTATATCAAATAACTTTATTACATTTTAGTTGATTCATGTACTAAATGTATATATATATGATTAGATTCATGTACTAAATATATATATATGTATATATATGATTAGATTAAGGTCTTGCTTTCAGTCTATGAACTAAACCTTACTTTGTGATAACCCAGTATTTTTAAAAACATCTTGTATAGGGGCACCTGAGTGGCTCAGTTGGTTAAGCGACTGCCTTCGGCTCAGATCACAATCCTGGAGACCCAGGTTCGAGCCCCGCATCAGGCTCACTGCTCCCAGGAAGCCTGCTTCTCCCTTTCTCACTCCCCCTTGCTTGTGTTCCCTCTCTAGCTGCGTTTCTCACTGTCAAATAAATAAAATAAAATAAAATAAAAATCTTGTATATATTTAACAACCCCTTCCTCAAAGATGTTCTACTTGCATCTATGTAAAAATAGACATTTCTGTAACAATTTCCTAATAATTATATGAATTTAATCCTGTAGTTCCCAAAAAGTATTCCAAAACCTCACAGCATACTCACAGGGACACCAAATAATATCTTAAATTTTTAGCAAAACACAATGAGATCTTTGGATTCTGTGCATTCTAATATTTTTTTTTATGACTACTTCACACACAGAGCTATCATCTGTTTTGGTCTGGGGTATCAAAGAAAACAATTACTGAGAGAATAAGGCAACTATAAACCATGAAATACTGGTACCTCTGGTTTAATAATTTTAACGAATGGTAGAACTTGATAGCAAAACATGGTTAAATTACTTTGAATTTTTCATAGCATCATTATGATTCTGTAACATAATAACATAATAATATTTCTTTAATATATATATATATATATATAGATATATATATATATATCTATAATATAAAATTTTTTCTGCTTGGGATGCCTGGATGGCTTAGTCCTTAAGCTTCTGCTTTCAGCTAAGGTCATGATCCCAGGACCCTGGGATCCCACAGGGATCAGTCCCACATCAGCCTCCTTGCTCAGCGGGGAGTCTACTTCTCCCTCTGCCTGCTGCTCCCCCTGCTTGTGCTCTCTTTCTCTCTTTCTCTTTCTTTCTCTGACCAATGAAAAAATAAAACATTTAATTTTTTTTTTCTACAGTGGAAAATTTGTAATTGTGTGGGAGGGGAGCTTGTGTATGTTCGAAAAAAAGAGAGTGTTTTTTAGGAAAAGATCATAGGAGAGAAAGAATGGTTCAATAGAGTCAAATCTATGTTTTCAAATTTTCTAAGAGCCTGTCCAAACAACTCTAATTGCAACACTGATTATGAGTAATTGAGGAAAGAATAATCTAATCAACCAAAATAAGCCATATGGAGACATGAAATATAACTTAAAGATATTCACATAACAGGAAATATATTGAAATTAAGGATGGGAGTATGACCCTTAGGTTCTGTTAATAGATGCAACTAGAAAGAATTATTAAATTATAATCAGAGCACAACATATGACATAATGCTGACGTTGAATTATTTAGCCATCAATGTATTCGACTATAAATTCAATTATGATTTTAGTGCTGTTAAGCATCCTTTTCTTTAGTATGTAAGATGCATCCCAAATTAATCTAATATTACTTTAAAATGACCTTAAAATGCTTTTCAGTTTAAATTTACTTTTACTTTCATTAAGATTTTTAATGTTTAATAGTGGTTCAATGGCATTTTAGGCTGTTACATTGAATGTAATAAATTGGTCATATATGGTTTTCTGTGGTCATCTAAAACTAGACCATAGGGTGCCTGGGTGGCTCAGTCATTGAACATTTGCCTTCAACTCAGGTCATGATTCTGGAGTCCCAGGATTGAGCCCTTCATCAGGCTTCCTGCTTGGTGGGAAGCCTGCTTTTCCTTCTCTCACTCCACCTGCTTGTGTTCCCTCTATAGCTGTGTTTCTCTCTGTCAAATAAATAAATAAAATCTTTAAAGATTTTTATTTTATTTTTTATTTGACAGAGAGAGAGATCACAAGTAGGCAGAGAGGAAGGCAGAGAGAGAGGAGGAAGCAGGCTCTCCGCTGAGCAGAGACCCTGATGTGGACCTCCATCCCAGGACCCTGAGAACACGACCTGAGCCGAAAGCAGAGGCTTTAAACCACTGAGCCACCCAGGTGCCCAATAAATAAAAATCTTTAAAAACAAATAAAAAATAAAACTAGACCATGGTGTAGAGTCAATTTTCTTAGTTCAATTAAATAAAAAGTATGTTGATGGCAATTTTGAATCTGTAGTTTCAGTGAATATCCAGCACAGCAACTTTAGAAATAAGCTTAAATATCTCTTATATACCTTCCTAGTACCACTTCTCTCACTTTTGTATGTTTTTAGACTTATTTCAAATTAGGAGTACCTAGATATCAAAAACTAAAATTTCCTTAGAACTGTTTAAATATATAAATCTATATTTACACTATGTATTGTACACTACTGGCATGTGAAAATCAACAAATACCAGACATTTCAAATAAAGAACCTAGACAGAAAACAGGTCCAGTGATATAATTTGCATAAATTCCTCTATAAAGTCCCAAGGGCATAATCACAAAATGTTATTTCCTAAAGTGGAGCTTGGCCCCAATGCACAACCTTCTTTGACTGAATTTCTTTTGGCAACACTTCTCTGCATGAATCTATGAGATGGATAGATTAAATATGACTTTATAGAGGGTTCATTTTCTCCCACTTCCAACTAGGATGATTACACGTAGAGTTACTCTAGGCTCACTTTTAAAGAAAACCTGTACTTTAATAAATAACAAAATTTTAAAAGCTTTTAGCTCTAGAGGAAAAGCAATCTATCTTCCAATACGAAAAAATAGAGAATAATTTCATCATTTATGAAACACTGTTGTTAATATTAATATCCCACCTTTAATTGGTTCCTCTGGACATTCAATCAGCTCAACATATTCAATTTTACTGAGAATACAACTGCGAATATATTCAAAAGTTTCAAAGAGTATAACTGTTAAAAGTGCAGACAGGAAATTATGGTCATTAAATCTCGTACAGCTTCAACTACTTTTGAAAGTATTTTGACATTCTGTAAATATATTAAAGAACCATTGACATAAAAATTGCATGTTAAGTTAAACTGTATTATTTATTTTATTTTTAGAAAACATTCATTTTTGACAGAGAATAGTTTCAAAGGAAACTTGCTGATATGATTTAGGGTACTTGTAAGTATATGTGTGATGTACTATTTTTTTTTTAAGATTTTATTTATTTGACAGAGAGAAACACAGCGAGAGAGGGAACACAAGCATGGGGAGTGAGAGAGGGAGAAGCAGGCTTCCCACCGAGCAGGGAGCCCGATGTGGAACTTGAACCCGGGTCTCTGGGATCATGACCTGAGCCGAAGGCAGTCGCTTAACCAACTGAGCCACCAAGGTGCTCCTGTAATGCACTATTTTTCTGGAATTTTAGGAAAAAATATTCTATCCCAAGATTTTATTTTCAACCCTTTAAAAATCCAAAGTCCTTAAAAATCTCGGACAATATTTATTGCCAACTTTATAATTTGACCAAATACATCTCCAATATGCAATAAACAAGGATATAACATTACTTAGATCTAAAGAACAAAAATATTTCTATTTGGACTAAATATCCTATGAGATATTCTACTTTAGAATAAATACTGGAAATTCTAGCCATATGTCAACATAACTACATGAATATAATCAAACTGCATGGAAAACTACAATATTCTCTAACTACATCACATCCATTCTTCTCTTACAAGTCTCAGCCCCATAACATTTCCCACTGAGATCCCCAATGTAAGAATGGGTCTAGATTTGGGTACATTTGACTCTCTGTTCATATGTTACACTTAGAAATAACAAACAATGATATATTAAATTTTTCATCATTTTATAATTTCCCAATCTATAATTCCTAACTTTGAAGTACTATGGATGTGATTTAAAATGTACTTGAAAAAAAGTTCAAGTAACTAATTTTTTAGATTTTGAAATAAGAGAATCAGAAATATAACAAAAGTTGTATGCTGTTTCTTTCTTAATTAGAAATCCATACATAAATTACCAGTGTAAAGAAAATTACCATAGAGAAGTACTTGAAATAGTGCAGATCATTTTTAAAACCCATCTAATACAGTAACTAGAGCACAAACCCAAAGTTTAGCAAGATAAGTTATTGTTCCACAAGAATTTTTTGGATGTTTGCCTCTTAACTTAAGTAATAGCATGTGTTTTTGCTAGTGCTGTACTAACTATGAATTTATTTCCCTCATTTTTAAATTCTTTTTCATGTAAAATTCTGACTATACACACAGCCAAACATTATACAGTTACAATTTCAATATAAGAGTGACTTATTTCAAAATATCTCCATGTAAAAGTGATGGTACTCTTTTATTTTTGAAATTGTATAAAAATAGTATTTTCTCTACTTAACATTCTAGTCTACTAATTTTAACTAGGGTTTTGTGGTTTTAAATATATTGCTAAATAAGCTAAAATAATGAAAAATCTCATGAAAATTTGGCTTGCTCTTCTTATTTTTGTTTCGTTTTACCATAAATTCTTGTATAGAGTTTTTTTTGTTGTTGTTTTTTGCTGTTCAGGAAAATGTTCATAACAGTCTTGATTGATATTTACAAGTATTATTCCAGAAAGAATTCTTAGATCAACTTATTTTTTATAGCAGTATCATTTTACTTGTGTTTTATTTGTTTTTGAGTGATTGCTTTGTTTTAATTGATGTTATTTTGTAAAGCATCTTGTTGGATTTAGCTCTTTTGAAATGAGAATTTTTGTTGCCACATAAAACTAGATTATTGTGGTAAACATGATTTGTAAGGTGTGTATGTTGCATTATTTTTGTAATGTTTGAATGTAACATCTTTAGTATCATTTTTATCTTGTGTTACAAAGTAAAGTTTGAGTGTGGCAATAACTATTTCCAGGGAAGATGTAGTAAACACAACAGGCCAATACTTCCACTGAAAGAATTAGAGAAAACAAATATATTTTTAAAATTACAATGTAAAGATATTTGAGAGATAGGTACACTGTTAATAAGAGTCTGGCTTCAAATGATTTTAGATAAGTGTTCAATCCCCATGAAGGAACATTAAATCATACAGTCTTAATTCTTACCTTCCACTTTTTATGGCATTTTACATTTACATTATATGTAATTCCATAATGCATCAAAAATAATTCTTTATATGACCACTTAACTTTTAGAGTGACACATAATAATAATAAATTTATTCACATTTAAATATATTTCACCCATTTCCTAAACTATTTATTTATTTATTATTTTTCCCTAAACTATTTATTTTTAATAGAGCCAAGTTTCTATATGTATCATATTTTTACCGATAGAACATCTATCTATAATATTCTATAAATGTTGGTAATAAACCCTATGAGTTTTTGTTTATCTGAAAGTTATTTATCTTCTTCATTTAAAAGGAAAAATATACTTTTGTTGTGATAGAATTCTCACAGAAAGAGAGAAATCATCTGAAAAAATATATATAATATAAGTCTTGTATCTAGAATATATATTTAAAAATCCCACAACTCAATCATAACACTACTTCTAAACAGGACAAATTTTTTGAATAATCATTTCATCAAAGAAGATATATGTATGGCAAATAATCAAGTGAAAAATTGTTCAATGAAATCAGTTTTTAGGATTGTGTAAAATAAAATCAATATTATACCACTACAATTCCTCTAAAATGATAAAAATGTAAAATGATTTCCTGTTCTGTTTGCAAAATGTGGAACAATTATAACACTCCCATACTGTGGGGATAATTGCAGAAACACTGTGGAAGACAATTTTACAGTTACTTAGAAATTTATATTCACTTAGTTATTATACTCTACATATTTACTCCAAAGAAATAAATGCATCTATTTAAATACTTGATTAATTACAGATTTTTGTAAAACCAAAACCCTAGAACCAAACTAATAGATTTTTTCTTATCCATATAATGGAATACTACTCAGCATTGACAAAGAATAAAATAATTATATACACAAGGATAAATCTCAAAATACTTATATTGAGATTTTCAAATGCTAATAAAATTGTAATGTACAAAAAATTATATATACAATTCTTGAAAATATGACCTATATCTGTAATGACATAAGACAGATCAGTAGTTGCCTGTAGTGCCAGAGAAATGGAATATAAAGAGATATTAGTCACAAGAAAACTTCTTGTAATTATGTACATGTTCACTATCTAAATATGCCAAAATTCATCAAGCTGTATTTTTAAAATGTCTATAACATTGTAAAAATAAATAAACCTTAGGAAATAAAAAAATAGCTCATTAGTCTTTCTTTGAAAAAAAAATCAAGAAGCTTTTAAAAATGTTAAAAGAAAAGGGAAGACCAGAATAGTAAAAAATTTTGATTTTACAAAAGTTGTAGAGCCCATACCATGTAATCACCAAGATTGTGTCACATTAACAAAAGCAGATACATTGACACCAGAAATGAACATATGGTTTCACCAGTGTATTTTAACAAACATTAAAAATAAAAATTCTCCAATATCTATTCCAGAAAATAGGAGAAGAAGAAACATTTCTGCATGGACACATAAGGACAAAATTACCTTAACATCAACACTCAGTGAAAATTTTGAAGTACATCAAGAATAATAAAGCACCTAGGAGAAAAATTAACCAAAGAGGTGAAAAACTTATACTTGGAAAATCACATAAAACACTGATAAAAAAATTAAAGACAGCACAAAGAAATGGAAAGCAATCCCATGCTCATGGATTAAAAGAAAACATATTGTTAAAATGCCTGTACTACCCAAATCAACCTACACATTTAAGGCAATCCCTATGAAAATACCAATACCATTTTTTCAAAGAACTAGAACAATCATAAAATTTATATGGAATCACAAAGACCCAAAATGGCCAAAGAAATCTTGAAAAAGAAAAGTAAAACTGGAGACATTGCAATTCCAGATTTCAAGTTATACCAGAGAGCTGTAGTTATCAAAACACTATGGTACTGGTACAAAAATAGATGCACGTATCAATAAACAGAATAGAAAATCCAGAAATAAATGCACAATATGTGGTCAAATAATCTTCAAAAAATCAAGAAAAAAATATGCAATAGGAAAAAGACAGTCTCTTCAACAAATGGTGCTGCAAAAACTGGACAGCAACATGCAAAAGAATGAAACCAGATCACTTTCTTACAACACACACACACACACACACACACACACACACCACTCCACACTTCAGAATAGAATAAAGACCCAAATGTGAAACCTGAAGCCATTAAAAAGCTAGAAGAGAACACAGGCAGTAACTTCTCTTACATTAGCCATAGCAGTATTTTTCTAGATAGATCTCCTGAAACAAGGGAAACAAAAGCAATAATAAACTATTGGGACTACATCCAAATAAAAATCTTTTGCACAGCAAAGGAATTATTAACAAAACTTAAAGGGAACCTATGGGAAGGAAGAAGACATTTACAGGTGACATATCCAATAAAAGGTTAGTATCCAAAATATATAAAGAACTTGTACAGCTCAACACCCCAAACGCAAGTTATCTAATTAAAAATTGGCAGAACACACAGACACTTTTTTCAGAGAAGATATACAGAAGGCAAAGAGACACACAAAAAGAGGCTCAAAATCACTCATCACTGGGAAATGTAAATCAAAACTACAATGAGATATCACTTCACAGCGGTCAGGTTGGCTAAAAGGAACAGTAAAACATGTTGCCAAGAACGTGGAGGAAAAGCAACACTGACACACTATTGATGGGAATGCAGCTGATACAATCACTGTAGAAAACAGTATGCTATTTACAGTAGAAAAACTATGGAAGCAGCAAAGTGTTCACCAACAGATGAATGGATGAATAAGGGATAGATCGATCAACCAAAGGTAGATAAATAGATAAATAGATTAGATAGATAGATAGATAGATAGATAGATAGATGATAGATAGATAGATGATAGATGATAGATGATAGATAGATAGAGATAGATAGATAGATAGATAGATGATAGATGATAGATAGATGATAGATAGATGATAGATAGATGATGAGCGATAGATGATAGATGATAGATAGATAGAGATAGATTAGGTAGATGATAGATGATAGATAGATAGATGATAGATGATAGATAGATAGATGATAGATAGATAGATAGATAGATAGATAGATAGATAGATAGATAGATAGACAGGCAGACATGGAATATTATTTATCCATTAAAAAGAATGAAATATTGACACTTGCAATGACTTAGATGGAAATAGAGAATATTATGCTAAGTGAAATAAGTCAGTCAGAGAAGGACAGACACCATATGATTTCACTCATAAGTGGAATTAAGAAACAAAACAAATGAGAAAAAAAATGAGCAAAGAGAAAAAAGAGAGTGAGGCAAATCAAGGAATAGACTTTTAATCATTGAGAACCAACTGATGGTTACCAGAAGGGAGGTGAGTTGGGGAGAGAGTGAAATAAGTGATACAGATTAAGAAGTGACCTTGTTGTGATGAGCTCTGGGTAAGGTATAGAATTGTTGAATCACTATATTGTTCACCTGAAACTAGTACTGCACTGTATACTTAACTAATTAGAATTAAAATAAAAACTTTAAAAAATCACAATATTCAAGAGGAACAAACACAACAAACTAGACAAAGATACTACTAAAAAGAAAAAGAACAAACCAGTATCTATAATAAACAGAGATACAAAAATCCTCAACAATAATAACAAAAAATAACAAATTGAATCCAACAATGTATAAAATGATGATACACTACCAACCAAGTTTATAAGGTCAGTTAAATTTTCAGGTATTAATCAGTGTATTTCACAGATTTGTAGACAAGAAAAAATGTCCTTATTCAACACTATTATTTTTAACATCATACTGGAAATTGTAACTAGTGTAATGACACAATAAAAGGAAATAAAACATGTACAATTAGAAAAAGAGGAATTATCTCTACTTGCAGATGACATCATTGTCTCAGGAGAAAATCATAAGGTATTAGTTATAAAACAAACTTTGAAATAATAAACAAGCACAACACAGTTGTATGTTATGAGGTTAATATGCAAAAACAAATTGCTTTCCTGAATATCAAAAATGGACTATTGTAATTTGAAATTAAAAGGGAAAGCTACCATTTTCAAAAATGCAGACTCAAAATTAAATATTAGATATGAGTCTAACAAAAATATATAAAATCTATATTCATAAATCTATAAAATATTGGAAAAAATCAAAGATCTAAATAAATGGAAAGATATTTTGTGTCCATCAATTGGAAGACACATAATAGTTATAATGTCAATTCTTCCCAATTTAATTTCTAGGTTAAATGTAATCCTAGTCGAAATTCCAATGATTATTAACCTACTGATTCTAAATTTTTATGAGAAGGCAAAGACCTAAGATAGTCATAATACCAAGGAAGAAAAACAAATTTGGAGAACTCACACTACCTGATTTCAAAATTGTAATGCTATAGTAATTATATAACACTATACTGGCAAAGAACAGACACATTGATCAAACAGATCTACACGTTAGTCTACTGGTCTTTGTAAAGGAACGAAGGCAAGTCAGCGATAAAGAATTGTAATTTAAATCAATGGTGCTGGAAGAATTGGACACTCATATGGAAAAGGAAGAAGAAAGAGAAAGAAGAAGAA